>APFE030484506.1:0-34947 GCA_000404065.3 Pinus taeda
AAAAGTGCTTTCCTAAATGGTGACTTACAGGAAGAAGTCTACATGACACAGCCTCCAGGATTTAAGATTGCTGGTCAAGAACAGAAAGTGTGTAGATTAGCTAAAGCTCTCTATGGATTGAAACATGCTCCTCGGGCTTGGTACATGAAAATTGATCAGTACCTGACAGATCATGGTTTTCAGCAGAGTCCATCTGATGCAAATCTGTATATCAAGCATACTAGTGATGATATCTTGTTTATGGTTGTCTATGTAGATGACCTTATCATTATTGGTAGCTCTGCACATTTGATCCATGGGATCAAACAAGACTTATGCAGTACCTTTGATATGACAGACTTGGGTCTTCTTCACTACTGCCTGGGGGTTGAAGTTTGGCAGACTGAGAATCACATCTTTCTCTCTCAATCCAAGTATGCCAATAATCTTGTGGACAGATTCAGAATTCAGGATTGCAAACCAGCCACGACTCCTATGGAACCAGGGCTCAAACTTTCAGCTCAGTCATCCTCTCTTCCTGTGGATGAAACTCTATTCAGGCAATTAGTAAGCAGTCTCATCTATCTTACTGCCACCAGACCAGACATCAGTTTTGCAGTAAGCTACATTTCCCGCTTCATGTCAGCCCCTAAAGTCGATCATTGGATAGCAGCCAAGCGTGTGCTACGATATGTGCGTGGCACTTCTGATTATGGACTCCTATACACTTGCAGTTCCGATCCTATACTTAGTGGTTATACAGATTCTGACTAGGCTGGTCCGATTGATGATCGTAAATCTACAACTGGATATGTGTTTAGTCTAGGATCTGGTGCTGTCACCTGGACTAGTAAGAAGCAGCAAGTCGTGGCTCTCTCCTCAACAGAAGCAAAGTATCGAGGAGCAGTTAAGGCATCCTGTGAAGCAATTTGGCTTCGACGTATGCTTGCAGATATGCATGCTTCCCAGACAGGTCCTACTTCCTTGTTTTGTGATAATCAAGGAGTGCTCAAACTCGCCAAAAATCCCGTCTTTCATGAACGAACAAAACATGTGGAAACTCATTGCCACTACATTCGCCAGCTTGTTGAAGACGGATCCGTTCAATTGAGATATGTTCCCACAACAGAGCGGCCTGCAGACATCTTCACCAAGCCTCTTGGTCCTGATAAATTTGTAAAATTCAGGGAGTCTATTGGTGTTGTAAATAGATTGAGCATTAAGGGAGGGTATTAGAATATTTCTATTTTAGTTTAATGCTCACTCTTTTAGCTGTTGCTAAGTTTATTCTTTTAGCAGTTTCTTAGATGAAACTGATTCTTTACATAGAAACTTGATGTTTCTATCTTTGTAAATATCTCTGTATTATTATTGAGTATTGTTGCTCAATCAATTGATTGAATTCATTTGGAAATCCATATGCGTGTTTCGCACTGTTTTAGTGCACATTCGAGTGCGATTACCGTCCGATCAATCAACCATTGAACGATCACTATTGTCGGAACTCAACAAGGTTTTAAGCCCGTTTTCTAAAACCTCATCGCGTCCGAATTCCAAATTAACCAGTGCGCACTTTCGGAAGCGATATGCGTCCGATCAATCACCTAATGGATGGTCTTGATGGCCAGAATCCAACGAGGATTTAATTCTGTTGCTTAAAACCTTATCGTGTTCAATTTTGGAATACCGCTTACAACTTCGAGGGCGCGCGAGAAACAACTTCCCGCTTACAAAAACTGCTCCGTCCTTCTTCTAACACATGGCTTAATCTTCGTTGCTCAACTTCTTAACTTTATTTTACGCAACTTAATCCTGGGTGTCTATCTCCATCACTCTCGTTTGTTGTTCTATCTGATCCAATGACTGCGCTTTGCTGCTATGCTCTTCTGTTCTTTATTGTGTAATAGTCCACTTGTTCGGGTTTTCGCTTGTGTCTTTGTTCTCACCTTCCCGTCTTCAATTATTCTGATCCGATCTTCAACTTCGTTCTTTATTCCTTCGCTCTTTTATGCTTCCGCTGCGTAACTCCTTAGGTTTTAAGAACCTTACAATATACCTTCACTGCAACGTTAAAGGTTTCCTCCAACACTGTCTACGTGTAAACCCGATACTCTCTTTCCTATACTTCATCTCTAGTTCTGCACACCTGAAACCCTATGTTATGCATAATTACTTCTAATTCACACACAATTTATTCAATTACTCCATTCACACGACACAAACTCAGAAATCGAGTTATCTGTATTAATAAACAAATAATTACAAAAGGATTCCTTTTTGGCCTGATCTTCACTATCAGTTGCCTTTTCCTTTCCTGCCCGTAGGCTTACAATCAACCCTATTAAACTAACTCACTCCCTAATTTCTAGTTAGCTAACCCTCTTCTATGCCTTTTAGGCATACATTTATACAAAAGGATTCTATAAGCAATTCCTGGTTTAGATCCATAACCTTCTCAACAAAATCCTAAAATCTCTTCTTTATCTCTAAGGATCCTCTCTAATCCATAAAATCATCAACTAATTCCTAATTTAAGCTTTTACAATTAATTTCCAAATCTTTCAATCCCTATGGAATCTTAACTAGCCTAAATCTCTCATGTTTTCCAACATTCGAGAACATTTACAAATATGGTTCACAATACTTAATTAATCCCTATTCTAGTTTCTCGTTAAAATCACTCGAAACCTTAATAATTACATTAATTTAATACTCAGGAAACCAACTTCCTTGAAAATACAAGACCCCCTATGTCTACTAAAATACAATGATATTTCTGAGCCGAATGCTCCTGCATCAAAGTGAAGGGTAAGATCAACATAAGAGCTAGAGCAAGTGTGAAGGACAAGATATGATCAAGGGAAGGAGATCTTCAAGCAAAGAGCAAGAGCGCTTCAACTGCAAGTTGATCAAACACTGGTGAGTTTATTCTCATTCTCTTTCTCTCTCTCTCTCTCTCTCTCTGTACTCTGCAAATGAAGAAATCTAATAGAAGAAGAATCATTTGAGTTTTCCCCTTGTGGGTTTTTCCCTAGTCATTGGACCTAACTTAACATGCCCCCATGTTGGCCTTTGTTTCAGAACGTAGCTAGATTCAACCTTCATAATGACTTTTGTAATCATGACATTGTATATTTATATAAAAGAGAAAAAATATTTTTTATTTATTCAAGCATGGGTTTCATGCTCAAAATCTAGGTCAATGCATGTTCCTCATGCTTCTAGGCTTGTTGAGTCAAAGAAGAATTTGTGTCATGTATTATAGTCCCATTTGGACTTGCTGTAACAAAAGAAAATTATTATTTTTGTGTCTAGAAAGCCAATTTATCCTCCAAGACCAAGTCGGCTGTAAGAAGGGGAAGTTGACCTAGAAGAGGCCTACTTGACCCCTCAAGAAGACTATAAATAGAAGGGACTTCGACTCATTCGGGACATCATCTCAAGAAGTTCAATCTACAATAAGAAAAGAAGGAAAAAGCAAGAGCAAAGGATAAGAAGACAAGGAGAAAGACCAAGGGAAGGAGGGAGACCTATATATGACCTATTCCTGTCCACATGTGCGAAAGGCTATGGTTTTTGGGTTAATTGGAGGGCCGAGAGTTGTAGACCGAAGTTGCAGACTTGAAGTGGAGGATGAAACTTGATCGGAGCAGACTTTGAAGAGGTTGACGTTAATGGACCTTGGTAGACTTTGTCTTGTTTGGAAAAGATCTTTTTAGAGGGCTAATTTGGTGCTTGGGAGGAATCTTGGCTTGGTCTTTGGTCTTGGAAGTCTCATTTTGATTTTATTCTATAAGAAGAGAAGTATTGTTTTTGGGTTTTCCCCTTTGGAGGGGTTTTTCCTTGGCTTGGAGCTTATATCTTGTGTACTTTGTCTCTTTGTGATATTCATTGTTTTGGTAATTGCTTGATGAACAAGAAATAAAAGTAATAGAAGGGCCAGCGAATATCACAAGTAATTATCAAGTAAGGAAAGTCAACTATAATCTACGAATACTTTGCTTTTTTAACATGGTATTAGAGCTAACATGAAGGAAGGAGATTGGAAGATCACATCTTTGTGGGCACCTTTGAAGAGAAATCTAGAAGTAGAGATTGGAAGATCACATCTTTGTTGGCACCTTTGAAGAGCAATCTAGAAGCAGTCATCTACTCTTTCTTCTGAATGGAAAGATTCATGAAGAAAGGTTTCAAGTCTCTTGGGAGCTTCCTTGTAACTATCAAAGGATATATCTTGAAGTACATCTCGAAGCTAGAAAAATAAGTGATGGATGGAAGTTTCTTCTCCGCTCTCTCAGGTATTTTTAAGGATGATAATGTATTGGTTATTGATAGTGGAGCTTCTAGACATATGGCAAGAGAATGCAATCAACTCTAGTCTTTATCAAAAGGGACTTCTTCTCATTTAGTCGAACTTCGAGACAATAACAGCTACCCTGTGAAAGGAATTGGTTCTACTTCATTGGAGCTAGAGATTGGTGGAAACATTCATCTCAATAATATACTCTACATTCTAGGTTTGAAGAAAAATTTACTTTCTATTTCCTGCCTTGAAGATTAAGGTGATAGGATTGCTTTTGTTTTGGTAAATTTTTGGTTTGAGGAAAGGGCTCTAGTATTGAACATGCTAAGATAATTGGGATTCATGAAGGGACGTTGTATAGACTTCTTACACCTCTTCCTCAAGCTCTTGTACACTTAGATGTTAGTCCTTTTGAATTATGGCATAGAAGGTATGGACACCTTCACTACAAGGTATTGCCATCTATAAATCAAATGTTTGCTAGCATCCCTGAATCGAAGGAAGAACATGAAGGAATCTACAAGTGATGTGCTCTAGGCAGGAATGTGAAGAAACCTTTTTCAAGAAGTGATACAAGATCCAAGGAAATCTTAGATCTCATACATTGATGCTTGTGTACCTATGATAGTAAAATCCCTTGGAGGACATCAATACTATGTGACCTTCATTGATGACTACTCTAGGAAAACAGGGATATATCCACTCAAGAACAAAGATGAAATATTTGAGAATTTCAAGAATTCAAGAATGAAGTAGAAAATTTGATAGAAAGAAAGATAAAGATCCTAAGGTCTAATAATGGTGGAGAATATACCTCCAAAGATCTTATAACATTTTGCAAGGAATCAAGCATAAAGAGGGAGATGATTGTTCCTTACAACCCTGAACAAAATGGTGGCTGAAAGGAAGAACAAAACAATCGAAGAAGTATTAGAGCCATTCTTCTAAAACAGTGCGAAACACGCATATGGATTTCCAAATGAATTGAATGATTTGATTGAGCTGAATACTCAATAATAATACAGAGATATTTTACAAAGATAGAAACATCAAGTTTCTATGTGAGATTTCAGTTTCATCTAAGAAATTGCTAAAGAAAGGAAAATAGCAATAATAAGAAGAATGAGCATTAAACTAATATTAGAATTATTCTAATACCCTCCCTTAATGCTCAATCTATTTACAACACCAATAGCCCCCCTGAATTGTTCAAATTTAGCAGAACCAAGAGGCTTGGTGAATATGTCTGCGGGCTGCTCTGTTGTGGGAACATATTTCAGCTGAACGGATCCGTCTTCAACAAGCTGGCGAATGTAGTGGCAATGAGTTTCCACATGTTTCGTTCGTTCATGAAAGACGGGATTTTTGGCAAGTTTGAGCACTCCCTGATTATCGCAAAACAAGGAAGTAGGACCTGTCTGGGAAGCATGCATGTCTGCAAGCATACGTCGAAGCCAAACTGCCTCACAGGATGCCTTAACTGCTCCTCGATATTCTGCTTCGGTGGAGGAGAGAGCCACGACTTGCTGCTTCTTACTAGTCTAGGTGACAGCACCAGATCCTAGATTAAGCACATACCCAGCTGTTGATTTACGATCATCAACCGAACCTGCCCAGTCAGAATCTGTGTAACCACTGAGTATAGGATCGGAACTGCGAGTGTATAGAAGTCCATAATCAGAAGTGCCACGCACATATCTTAGCACACGCTTTGCTGCTATCCAATGATCAGCTTTAAGAGCGGACATGAAGCGGGAAATGTAGCTCACTGAAAAACTGATGTCTGGTTTGGTGGTAGTAAGATAGATAAGACTGCCTACTAATTGCCTGAATAAAGTTTCATCCACAGGAGGAGAAGATGACTGCGCTGAAGGTTTGAGTCCTGGTTCCATAGGAGTTGAGGCTGGTTTGCAATCCTGCATTCTGAACCTGTCCACAAGATTCTTAGCATACTTGGACTGAGAGAGAAAGATGTGATTCTCAGTCTGCCAAACTTCAATCCCCAGACAGTAGTGAAGAAGTCCCAAGTCTGTCATATCAAAAGTTCTGCATAAGTCTTGTTTGATCCCATGGATCAAATGTGCAGAGCTGCCAGTAATGATAAGGTCATCTACATAGACAACCACAAACAAGATATCATCATCAGTGTTCTTGATATACAAATTTGCATCAGATGGGCTTCGCTGAAAACCATGATCTGTCAGGTACTGATCAATTTTCATGTACCAAGCCCGAGGAGCTTGTTTCAGTCCATAGAGAGCTTTAGCTAATCTACACACTTTCTGTTCTTGACCTGTAATCTTAAATCCTGGAGGCTGTGTCATGTAGACTTCTTCCTGTAAGTCACCATTTAGGAAAGCACTTTTTACATCCATCTGATGTACTTTCCATTTAAACTGAGCTGCTAGGGCAAGAACAAGACGTATGGTACTCATTTTGGCTGTAGGAGCAAAAGTCTCCTCATAGTCAATGCCTTCCTTCTGTGAGAATCCTCGAGCCACAAGACGAGCTTTATACTTGTCTAGAGTTCCATCTGCTTTGTATTTCACTTTATATGCACATTTGCAGCTAATGGGCTTTTTCCCTTCAGGAATATCAGAAAGAGTCCATGTGTGATTTTTCTGAAGACTTTGGAATTCAGCATCCATAGCCTGTTCCCACTCAGATATACCCTTAGCCTCTGAGTAAGTTTGAGGCTCAAAGATACTGTGTAGATTAGCCATAAGAGCAAATTTTACTGTAGACTGCTGTTTGCTCTTATGTCTAGAAGTTCGTCCTTCAAGGAGTTCATCATCCCTGAGGTCACCAATGGTTTTAGCCCACCATTTTGGCCGAGGAGTAGAGGAACCAATAGCAGGAGGAGATGGAGAAGATTCAGAAACAATAGGAGCAGCAAGAGAAGGATTATTTTCCGGAGGAAGCTCAGGCATTGTATGATCAAATACTGATGCTGCATCATCCCTCCCATTAGGTGAACTTACTGGAAGAAGAACATTGTGAGGCTGATCCTTAGAACACTGCTCAGAAGAAGAAGACTGAAAGAATCTGTCTTCATCAAATACCACATCCCGACTGAAGCTAAGACGACCAGTGGCTATATCTATTAGTCGGTAAGCCTTGTGATGGTCACTGTACCCTGTCATCATGAGTTTTTGGCTTTTGGAATCCAACTTAGAGCGCTTGGCAGCTGGAATCCAAACATATGCAATTGAGCCAAAAACTTTAAGGTGACTGATCTTCGGCTTACGACCAGACCACATCTCTTCGGGAGTTTTCCCTTTAACAGCCTGAGTAGGTGATCTGTTAAGGAGATAAACCGCAGTAAATACTGCTTCAGCCCAGAATTTGTTGGGAATATTCTTGTGCTGTAACATGGAGCGAGCCATTTCAACAACCGTGCGGTTGCGGCGTTCAACAACACTGTTCTGTTGAGGGGTGTAGGGGGCAGTGAACTGGCGTTTTATGCCATGAGTAGCACAGAAGGTGGAAAAAGAAGAAGAACAAAATTCCCCCCGTTATCTGTTCTAAGAGTCATGATATCAAAGCTAGACTCTTTTTCCACTAAGATTTTAAACTTCTGAAATATACTAAATGCATCAGATTTTTTTTTAGAAAATAAACCCACATCTTTCTACTGAAATCATCTACAATAAGCATAAAATATTTGCAAGCAGTGATAGAAGATGTTTTCATGGGCCCACAAATATCAACATGAATTAGCTGGAGTACCTTAGATGCGCGCCAGGATTCTCCATTCGTGAATGAAGACCGATGTTGTTTTCCAGCTTGACATGCGCTGCATACACCCAACTGCTGAGTCTGAATATCAGGTAATCCTGACACAAGTCCTTCCCGAGAGAGCTGAGAGAGATACTGCATGTTTAGGTGCCCATATCGCTGATGCCATAGAGTGTTGATGGGAGAAGCATGAGCTGCTAAAGCCACTTCTGGACAGTCACTGGTGTCAAGAAGTCTGTAAAGACCATGATCTTCTAGGCCAACAGCAACTGTAAGATTTGTCTCCCTGTCGATAATAGAGCATTTGTGCATACTGAATACTATATCAAGTTGAGGAGAATTCCTCATAATCTGACTGACGGACAACAGATTAATTTCCATCCCAGGAACATAGTATACATTCAGGAAGATAAGAGTGCGTCCACCAGACTTGATTTGGACTGTACCTCTGCCATCTACTGTGTATTTTTCACCTCCTCCAAATACCATTGAATCACTAAAAGGTGAAAAATCAATAAACCAGTGACGCCTGTGAGAGAAATGGCATGATGCACCAGATTCAATGGACCAGGCAGATGATGGAATATGATCGGAAGATCTTTTGGCCATAAAAGCATAAAAGGTAGAATCTGTCTGCTCGGAATGTTCTGCAACATGTGCTGTCTGATGAAGTCCTCCCTGTTTCTTCTGTTCAGAAGCGATTCTCTGTCGGCAATCTTTCTTCATGTGACCAAATTTGTGACAATAGTTACACTGCACAGTTTTCTTCCTAGTAGGATCAAAAGGCTGGGAAGAACCTTTCTGCTGAAAGGACTGAGATGACTGATATTTGGTAGCAAAGGCATGTTCTGAAGACGCTGATGCTGCACCACTACCAAACTGTTGTTTCCATCGATCCTGCTGCATAAGTTTGGTACATAAATCTGGAAACTTTAGATCAACATTAGTGGCAGTAATGTTCAAAGTTTCTATGAAGTGCTCATAAGAATGTGGTAGACTTTTTAGAGTGATGACTACCAGATCTTCTTCCTCCATGGTGCGACCAATGGCTTCGAGCTGATCTCGAATATCTTTAATCTTGTTGAGATGTTCCTGTAAAGATACATGTTCGTCCATCATAATGGAGAACAACTGATTTTTAAGAAAGAAGGCTCTGCTTTTGTCGGATGTCTCGTGAAGGTCCTTCAACTGTTGCCAGATCTCAGCAGCTGTCTTGCCAGAAGGAATCTGAGGTAACTGATCATCAGCGACAGAGAGCTTGAGAAGCATAACTGCTTCGCGATTTCGATCATCAAACTTGTCTTGATCAGTGCCAGCTGTACCAGGACGGAGCTCCTTGTTGAGAACAAGCTGGTCAAGGCGCCTATATTCAAAAATGGTTAACATTCTCTGTTTCCAGATGTTGTAGTTTGTGCCATTGAAGCGTTGACTACCTTCCAGCATCAGATTTGTTAGTGAAGCCATCTGTCTGATTGTCAAATAGTGGGATTGGATTGATTTGAGCAGAAGCTAATAGAGACTGATATATGACCCGAAATTGCTTCTTTGAGGAAGAAATACTTAAACTAGTCTTATTTAGACCAGTAATAGATGACTTGAGTAATATAAATCAGTTCACCCAGCAAAAAAAATTTGCAGATTTTTGAGGTCTCCTGTAGCACGCTGAAGGAACTGATATATATATAACTATATATATAAAACACTGTTCTGCTGTAGCACACATATATATAACAGTGTTATGAGGAGAGAGAAAATAAAAAAATTACCCGAGCACACTGATTGACTGCAGTAAACTAGACGGAGCACACGGTTTGACTGTAATAAAGTAGACGGAGCTACTGTCTATAGTCACGTGGAGACCGAGCTCGTTTTCCTGGACGGTGGACCGAGCACACCGAGACCGAGCACGTTTGCCTGGACACGTAGACTGAGACCGAGCACGTTTATCAGATGACCTAGCACGCGTTTTGACTGCGGCAGACTGAGCCGATTGAGGGTTCGGGTCCCGAGTGTGCTTCAAAACTTTGAGTGCGTCGAAAATTTTACTGATACCGTGCCACAGATGCCACGAAACTTTGCGTGCGTCGAAAATTTTGCTGATGATCGTGCTGAGAACGTGCCACAGATGCCACGAACGGGTTTTGTGTGCGTAAAAAAAAATTTGCTGATGATCGTGTTGATAACAGATGCCACGAAAGGGTTTTGGGCAATTAGTTCCACGGAGATGGTTCTGGCGCTTGCTACCTCCAGGGGATTTCTCTGTCAAAAGATTCCAGCTCAGGTTTCGTCGGATGCATATGGCAAGGGTATGATTGCTGGAAATCAAAACCCTTCCTCCTTATACGAGTTTGCAGATTGCGGTGTAAAGACTTCGTCCGACCTCCGGGTAAAGTGAATGTTGGTCTTGAAAGTTCTTGGAATGCAAAGCTTCAGAATCTTGATGGGTTTATCAGCTTATCATGCCATCCTATAGCTTAGCTCTTTGTTCGTTCGTAGTTAAGTCATCGGTGTCGTGAAATCGACAAATAGATGCCCTGGTGGCAACGTATTCCTGTGTACACGGATCCGGTATTCGTTGACTGTATATGAGCCAAAAAATAACCATACGCTTGACTGTATCTGGACCGGCCACGAAAGGATTTGCGTGCGTCGATTGACTGTGTATGAGCCCAACGAAAAAAAATCCGAGAGCTTCCGGATCTCCAAAAATTCGACAAAGAATGAATCTAAGACCGAGAGCAATAACTGAAGAATTATTTTGAACTATTCACTTATGTATCGAGATGGACGACTGTAAGCGTTTATCACGGTGAGCAAAGCCGAAGCTGAGACTCAGTGAAGGCTGCCTGGCTTACAGAGGACTCGACCTTAGAAAGGAATAACAGAAATAACTCAAAAACCTGCTCTGATACCATAAAACAGTGCGAAACACGCATATGGATTTCCAAATGAATTCAATGAATTGATTGAGCTAAATACTCAATAATAATACAGAGATATTTTACAAAGATAGAAACATCAAGTTTCTATGTGAGATTTCAGTTTCATCTAAGAAACTGCTAAAGAAAGGAAAATAGCAATAATAAGAAGAATGAGCATTAAACTAATATTAGAATAATTCTAATAGGCAAGTCACTATTGATTTTATTGTACTCTCTCTCTCTATGTTGAACATTTGATATTTATAATAAGAAGAATTGGTCAAAGGGTTTTCCCCATCTTGGGGTTTTTCCCTGGCATTCGCCAAATCTTTGTGTTCTTTTGTCTTGGCTTGTCTTCTGCTTTTATTGTTCATGTTCTATCTACAGTTACTGTCAATGTGAAGGTTAATGTGATTGTTATTGGAAATTATCATTGGGCTAACTAAAGGGCATTAAAGTAATTGTTGCAAGCATAGAACATACCATTGTTAACTAAAATTAACATGGGATTAGAGCCCAGGTGAAGACAAAGCCCATGCAAGAGAGAAAAGCAATCACTAAGAGATTTGTTGGATAAAGATTATTAGACAAGTCTCAAAGGCCTCTACATCTTACTTCAAGACTGACGACAACCTCAATGACAAATCTAACTATCATGCATGGAAGATGACTTTGGACCTGACCTTAGAGGAGAATGAAGTATTGGATTATGTGCAAGGAAAAGTGTTGGAGCCTCCTTCAAATGCACTGGTTGCTGCTAAAACGAAGTATCGAAAAGGTGAGGTCAAAGCTAAGAAAATTTTGATTAGCTCTATTCAAAAGCATTTGGTTGCCTATATTTCTAATTTGGGAACTTCTAAGGAAATATATGATAAGTTGTTGGGATGTTCAAAGTGAACAATGCAAGTCAAATCCTCTTTCTCAAGAACAAGTTGAAGGATATCAAGATGGATAAATGGGAGTCTATCCAATCCTACTTCATGAGAATAACTCAAATCAAGAATGACCTACTATCTATTGAAGAAGTTATTGATGATAGGGAGCTCACTCTCATTGCACTTGGAGATTTGTCAAGACCGTGGTATGTATTTACCACCAACATTCTTAACAATGACGGGATACCTAGTTTTGATGAGTTATTGGCTAGATGCACACAAGAGGAGACTAGGATGATGGAGAGAGATAAGTCCAATGGAAATGAACCTACTACCTTCTTTGCTCATGCAAAAAGAAGGAATAATGTTGGTCCAAGGAGACAGGGTCAAGGATCTAAGAAGGGATTCAAAGAAGGAAGAAAAGGAAGGTGTTACAATTGCAATAGGTTCAACCACTATGCTAGAGAGTGCCCTCACAAGAAGAATACTCCAAGGGATGATGACAACAACGACAACAACAATTTCAAAGGCAATGGCAATCAAAGGAACAACATGTTCAACAACAAAGGAAAGAGGAACACTCCCGCTACTCGAAATGGAAATGGTCAACCTCCCAAAAGGACAAGAAATGCCAAGTATGATGAAAGTAATGTTGAAGTAAAACAAGATGATTTTTATCTTGTTTCTGCTCTATCTATTTGTTGAAGGAAACGTAACTAGGTTCGGTCTTCATAAATGTACTTTTTATATTTGTATTTATTCAATAAAAGAAATATTATTTTTTTAATGAGTTTCTTGCTCATTGAAATAGGTCTAGCACATGTTAAGTGCTATAGGTGAGTCAAATAGTCAAAAGGAAATGTTGAAGGCCTTAAGGGCATGTTACACCATGTATTAGGGTCAAGAGAATACCTCCAAGCAAAGTCAAGTCCCCTCCTATGCAAAGGCACCATCAAAGAAGCTCCCTCAAGCATGTTACACCACCAAAGAAGCCATCCGAAGGAAGCTCAACAAGTTGGCTTGCAAACTATCCTCAAGTCAACCTTCTAGTTGGCCTGAAAGGAGGGACAGTCCTTTATATATAAAGGTTGTCCACTCCGCCAAAACGCGCTCACTTAACATCTCTGAAATCTGCTAAGTACAAAGGCAAGTAAAAGGTAACGAAGGACAAAGGAGAGGTCTCAAAGTGCAGCGAAGAAGGTGAAGCCTAGACCAAAGTCAAGAGGACCATTTCTAGGGCAGCTGCAGTCAAACATGCGAGAAAAGGGAAGGTTGTTTGTAGTCATAACAACAATAGTATATCAACGTCACACCTCTCATTTGTTTGAGCTAAAACATAGGCCTAAAGGGCCTCCCACCCAAGCGAAGAAGTAAGGAAGAAGAGCGAAGGTAATAAGGTTGTTCTAAAGCCTATTACAACCACACGTATGAAGAGAAGGAGGTTGCCTCTACTAGTATAACAACCCTTCCATTACAGTCATACAAGTTTGTTGGTTGGTGAAGGGAAGAAAGGGATCATCATAAGGAAAGGGTCTCACCAAAGGTATTTCTTCTAGAGCAAGTGCAATAAGGTTTACTAACAGGTGAAAGAAGAACGTAGTGTCGAAAGAAGGAGGACGAAGTGCCGATGAACGAAGTGCCGAAAGAAGAAAGTGTCAGGGATCAAAGTGCAGAAAGGAGGAAGGAGTTGACTTGTGCTTGGAGGATACTCTTGTCAAGGGTCTAGGGTTTGGGGCATTGATCAATAAGAAGCTTCAATAAGAGAAATTTACTGAAGGGTTTTCCTCTCAAGAGAAAAGAGGTTTTGGCCCTAGCAGAGAGCTAACATCTTGTGTTCTTGTTCTTATGTTTTGGTAACAGTTTGATGAAGTACACACACATGCATTAATAAGAAGAAGAAGATTAAGCTAACTAGAAAAAGTAAAAAGACTCCACAAATTGTTATCAAGTAATGAAGGATCATACTACACTTATTTGCCCTAGATTCTTCAACATGGAATCAGAGCTAAGGTGACACATCAAGGAAAGGGCAACTCAAGAACACTCATCAAGGAAAGTCATCTACAAGGTTGAAGCATCAAGCCAAATCTACTCAAGGAAAAGAAGGCCTATCACCTATCATTCACCAAGGAAGACTACATAGCAAGAAGAAGAGCCTTACATAAAGGCACCTACAAAGAAGAGCAGATTGAAGCAGGACCTACATCAAGCTACAAGTCATCAAGCAAGTCCACTTGGAGAAGGCAACTTGAAGAACATCAAGATCCTAGGAAGGCGAAACATCAAGTCTTCAAGGAGAAAGCAAGTCCACTACATCTCAAAATCTATCAAGTACATGTCCCCTTCTAAATATACATCAATGTCTTTTTGCAAGGAAAGCAATAAATTGGTAGGTACCAATAACTTCCTTACATGGAAGAAGAGGACTAATCTACTTCTCAAGGAGAATGAACTTCTAGAACATATCAAAGGGAATATCGCTATCCCTGCTAAGGAACAAACTCAAGCCTTAGCTAAGTACAATAAGGATGAGACAAGAGCACAAAGGATTCTAATAGAATCAATCAAAGACTCTCATTCCTTATGTCTCCAAATTTGAAACATCAAAAGAAATTTATGATAAGCTAGTAGAGCTATTCTCGATCTCCACAACCGGAGAAGTAATATCTCTAAGGAATGAATTGTACAAGATGAAGATAACAAAGGAGAGATCACTACTTAATGAAAATCTCTGAAATGAGAGATCAACTTCAAGAGCTTGGGGAAGTCATGTCTGACCGAGAGATGACAATTGTAGTACTCAATGCTCTACTTGAGGATGGGGGCAACTTCACATCAAGCATATATGCAAAGAAGGAAGCAACCACACTCAATGAAATGTGGTCTCTATGCAGGACAGAGGAAACCAGACTTAAAGCAAAGGAATATGTGGGATCAAAGGAGTAAGCATTTGCTACCATGGCCAAGAGAAAGGGAAAATTTGACAAATTTGGTCCACAAAGAACAAACAACAAAGACATGTCCAAAATCCAATGTTTTGGATGCCAAGAATATGGACACTACAAAAGGAATTGTCCTAAGCTTAAGAAGGACAACAACAAAAGAAAGAGGGAAGAAGTTCACATGACTCAAGAGGTGAAAGAAGAAGAAAAGAAGGAAGATCCTCCAGATCTCTACTATGACTAGGTCAAACTCTTTACTTCAGGTCTTCTTTCAAGGTTTTGAGTAGGATAGGAGCACGTAGGAATAAAATAAAATTGCATGACTAGAAACATCTTCTAGAATCTAGAAGCATGAAGTACATAGAGTTCTAGATACTCATGAAGATGTGGCATTTATAATGAGAATAAAAATGCATGGGTAGAAATATCTACTAGAATATAGGAGCATGGTAATAGCTCAAGATATTCATATAGAAGGAGCATACCTAGTATAGGACCTCATCCATGATAAAAGAAGATTGATCATGATTAAAAATCTTAGAAGACCTCCATCATCAAAAGAAAAAGAAGCATTTGCAAGGCAAGGGTCTTTAAGATCCTATAATGGAATCTTCAAAAGAAGGTTTGTGAACCAAAGCAAATGTCTCATCGGGAATCCCATTCATGGGATTCAAGAAAAGGACGATATGCAGGCAAGCTAAGATGAAGCAAGAAGGGCCACACCAAGGACAACCAAATGAAGCTAAGATGATCAAAGGAGAATCAAGATGAGGTATGTATGCATCAAAGTTTAGTCATGTTATCATTTGTATATTATTAAGTCATGGGAATAGTTCAATAACATGATCAAGTATGAAAGAATCTCTTTCACCAAGGACATGCTCAAAGGCATGTACTACAGTGCAATGAAGGTCAACAAAAGAATATGCTCACATAAAGAGTATAAGATTGTTGACTACGAAGCAAGAAGAAATGCTAATTGGTCCAGGAAGCAAGCAATAAAGAAATGCTCTCATAAGAATCATAAGATGGTTGACCTATCTATCTAAGAAGAAGCAAATGAAGAAAGAGATCAAGCATGTGAAGAACACCATGATCACCAAGAATCACTATCTGACAAAGGAAGGAAGGACCCTTGACACCTACGAAGGCCTTGGAGATATGAAATATGCAAATAATGATTCTACTCTACAAAGATGTCGTGATGAAGAAGTCATTCAACAAAAGAAAAAGATATGTTGAGGCAATATCAAGATGAAATCATGATGGGCTACTAGGTCTAAGCATGCAAACAAGCAAATACAACAAAGCATCAATGAGAAGAGTATTCTAAAGTATGGACAGATGACAAAGGAATAGCCAAATGACAAGAAAACTTGATGTACAGTACGAAAGACAATTTCCACGAAGGAAGCAATGACATGACAAACCCGAAAGGAAAGTGATCGATGGAGAGTGTCCTACCTAGAAGTTCGAACAAAGACTTCATGACATCAAAGAAAGGAAGGAGATCAAGTCGTTGAAGGACCCATGAAAGAAGAAGTTGTTGATGAATGAAAGAGTGCTTAATTAAGAGGGAGCTCTGACAAGTCCCTGATCAAGAGGGAGTTTTGGATCACCCCTGATTACAAAGGAGTGACAATTGTGTTTTTCCATTTCATGGGTCATGCACTAGACCAGGACTAACAGCCGTAAGTCTAGGTGAAGGCCATGAATGGAAATGTAGACACAAGATAGACACAACATTCTTGTCTTCACTTTGAAAGAAAGAATGGGAGTATTAGGTAATCATTTGGCTTCCGATACTCTTTGAGGATGTGTAGGGCATCCAAGACAAGAGTAGGCAAGAGGGCCAATATTCTTTGAGGGTTGGGAACCCAAGATAAGAATAGTCCTAAAAGGTCATACTCAGAGAACACTTGGGTGGGTATGTACCTTGAGAGACAATGATGGAGGTGTCTATAAATCATTTGTCTCGCCAGCACTGTAGTTCATGATCTCATGAAGAGATGGAGTTGTTAGTCAAGGCCTTGCACTATAACAATGTTGATTGATATGATGCTATAACAGATGGATTGCAAATCCGGTTTCTCTTATGTGAATTCTTCAGAGATTGACAATATCCAAACACCTTGTAATGTTATATGAATACCTCCTTAGTTAAGAGGGAATGTTGAAGGAAATGTAACTAGGTTCGGTCTTCATAAATGTACTTTTTATATTTGTATTTATTCAAAAGAAGAAATATTATTTTTTATAATATATATCAATGAGTTTCTTGCTCATTAAAATAGGCCTAGCACATGTTAAGTGTTGTAGGTGAGTCAAATAGTCAAAAGGAAATGTTGAAGGCCTTAAGGGCATGTTACACCATGTATTAAGGTCAAGAGAATACCTCCAAGCAAAGTCAAGTCCCCTCCTATGCAAAGGCACCATCAAAGAAGCTCCCTCAAGCATGTTACACCACCAAAAAAGCCATCTGAAGCAAGCTCAAAAAGTCGGCCTGCACACTGTCCTCAAGGCATCATTCTAGTCGGCCTAAAAGGAGGGACAGTCCTCTATATATAGAGGTTGTCCACTCCACCAAAACGCACTCACTTACATCTCTAAAACCTGCGAAGTAAAGAGGCAAGTAAAGGGTAACGAAGGACAAAGGAGAGGTCTCCAAGTGTAACGAAGAAGGTGAAGCCTAGACCAAAGTCAAGAGGACCATTTCTAGGGCAGTTGCAATCACACGTGCGAGAAAAGGGAAGGTTGTCTGCGGCCATAACAGCAGTAGTATATCAACATCACACCTCTCATTTGTTTGAGCTAGAACATAGGCCTAAAGGGTCTCCCACCCAAGATAGAAGGAAGAAGAGCAAAGGTAATAAGGTTGTTCTAAAGCCTATTACAGCCACATGTGCGAAGAGAAGGAGGTTGTCTCTACTAGTATAACAACCCTCCCATTACAGTCACACAAGTTCTTTGGTTGGTGAGGGGAAGAAAGGGATCATCATAAGGAAAGGGTCTCATCAAAGATATTTCTTCTAGAGAAAGTGCAACAAGGTTTACTAACAGTTGAAAGAAGAACGAAGTGTTGGAAAGAGGACGAAGTGCTGGGGAACGAAGTGCCGAAAGAAAAAAGTGTTGAGGAACAAAGTGCAGAAAGAAGGAAGGACTTGACTTGTGGTTGGAGGATATTCTTGTCAAGGGTCTAGGGTTTGGTATTGATCAATAAGAAGCTTCAATAAGAGAAATTTACTGAAGGGTTTTCCTCTCAAGAGAAGAAAGGTTTTGGCCCTGGCAGAGAGCCAACATCTTGTGTTCTTGTTCTTAGGTGTTGGTAGCAGTTTGATGAAGTACATACACATGCATTAATAAAAAGAAGAAGAAGATTAAGCTAACTAGAAAAAGTAAAAAGACTCCACAAATTGTTATCAAGTGACGAAGAATCACACTACACTTATTTGCCCTAGATTCTTCAACACTATAGCCTCTCCTCTAGATGCTTTGTATCATTGGTTGATTAATAATGGAGCCTCAAGGCACTTCACTGGATATAAGGAGACCCTCTCAAATTTGGTTGAAAAGAAGACTAATCTAAAGATTATACTTGGAGATAATGGCACCTACCCTGTGAAAGGGATAGGTACTATCACTCTACACTTGAATCAAGGTCAAACCATTCATCTACAAGACATGTTGTATGTGCCCGATTTGAAGAACTTGGTGTTTATTTCAGCGATGGAAGATAAAAGCTTCAAGGTAGCATTCATTGATGGAAAGGTACATATTTGGCATAGAAACAGTAAAAATGCATTTACTCTTGGATTTAGGGTTGATGTTCTCTATCAAGTTGGAGGAAGTCCTTTGGGAGCTTTGGCGAGTGACACTTCTCTTCAATGTGAATTATGGCACCAGAGATTTGCCCACTTACATTACAAAGCCTTACCTAGGGTAAGGATGATGGTCACAGGGATGCCCGACTTTAATATGAACCATGAAGGAGTTTGTCAGTGTTGTGCAGCTAGGAAACATATAAAGGGACCATTTCCTTCTAGTGAAAACAAGACCACCAATATTCTTCAATTGATCCATTCTAACCTATCTAGTGTTGGAAAATCAATGCAAATAGATTAGGGTTTGATTCTCCTTACTTGATAATTACTTGTGAGTTATGTTGACTTCTTTTACTTCTTTATTATCTTATCTTTCATCAAGAAATTACCATATTATATGCATATGAAGATCACAAAACAAGAGGCACAAGATGTAGGCACTATGCCAGAGCAAAAACCCCCTCAAGGGGAAAACACAATCAAAATTCTCTTATTTTTAATAGATTTCTTTGAGACTCTTCACCCTAGACAAAGACCAAACCTCCTCTCCATACCAAGTCAGCCTCCCATATCTTCGACCTCTTCCTAGCTGCTTCGATTATGTAGCAGCTCCGGCATTAGGCAGCAGCGAAACTTGGAAGACTTCAATCTCCCAAACTAGGGCATGAAACAAAGAGAGAGAGGCATCAAAAGTTCAATTTTCTTCTTCTCCTTAGACTTCACCCAACTTGCACTTCCTTTTCTTCCTTAGACCCACTTCGCACTTCTCCAGCCTCCTTAGAGATATCAAACTACCCTAAGATGAGATGCTCCAAATGAATTCGACTTGCTTTTATTTAGAGGCTTCGAGGTGGGTAGAATTGGTGTCCTTGAGCCGACTTGGTGTGGAGGATACATAAATTATATTTGACTCAATAGTTAACCTTTTTATATGATTCAAAAGCCCAAAAAGGGTCTCTTTGAATGTCCAATGACTCTATAAACTCAATATTAATCCTAGGAGTCCACAATGGGGACTTTGACTAATATAATGATGACCTAAGCATGAAACCTGTGTTTTAATAAGTCATTGTTAATAATAAAAATTATTTTTTTTATTCTTTTGACAAGTACATTTCATGATGACTCAAATACATTAATAAAGACTGGACCTAGTTACATTTTCCAACACTCCCTTTTAACTAGGGAGGTATTCATAATATACAAATACAATGGAAGATCTCAAACTATATGAACAATGAAGAACTTTAGGCACCGCAATGCCATGGACTAGATTCCTGACCAAGGCAATCTATCCATTGGTCTCTCATCAATTTAGGCACCGCAATGCCACGAACTAGATTCTTGATCAAGGTAATCTATCCAAGTGGGAATAAGGTGGACTCAGGCTTTCAGCCTCTCTAGGTACCATCAGGCTTGCTAACCTTCAACCCATGGACCTAGGTGTGTATCCATGGTCAGAGCTCTACGACCCACGCGACCTCCCCTGCTTTGGGACCTAAAAATCAACCCAAAATGTTGGCCAGATGTCCTCCCAAGCAATACTTCACTCGCAAAGCCTCAACAAATCTCTACCAATCTCTTATCATCAATACAATCAACAATATCTACCAAACCAAGCATGTTCCTTAGATATTCAAACTTCTTATTAGGAAGAGCCTTTGTCAATATGTCTGCTACTTGTTCATCTGTCGAGACATACTCCAACTTCACGATCCCAACTTGCACTAGGTTCCTAATAAAGTGGAACTTACTATTGATATGTTTCGTTCTAGCATGAAACACGGGATCTCCAAACATCTTGATACAACTTTGATGTCACAATTAATCACCGTAAGACCCAAAGACTTCTCGAACAAATTTGTCAGAACCTTCCTTAACCAAACAACCTCATTTCCTACTTCACATGTAGCCACATATTCTGCCTCAACACTACTTAAAGCAACGAGATCTCGCTTCCTACTCATCCATGAGATCATAGCAGCTCCTAGACTAAAACATCCTCTGGTAGTGCTCCTTCCATCGATCTCACTGCCACCCTAATCAAAGCCTGTGAAGCCAATTAGCTTGACTTCCTTACTATCCTACTGTAGGCAGTGATGTATAGTGCCACAAAGATAGCTCAATATATTTTTGGCAACTATCTAGTGATCATGACGAGGCTCCAACTGAAACTGACTAAGAATGGTTACTACAAAACATATATCTGGCCTAGTATTTACCAAATACATTAGGGAACCCACCAACTGTTGATAGGAGGTAGGATCCACGAGACTAGAGTAAGAGCCCCTCAACTTCTTGAGATTGGTGATCATAGGAGTAGTCATCAACTTGAAATCCATCATTCTGAATTTCTACAACAACTTGATGATCTACTTTCATTGCCCTAAATATATCTCCCCAAGTCTCTGTCGTACTTCTAGACCTAGGTTATAGTGCATCAGTCCTAGATCCTTCATTTCAAATTCAGCTCCCAACTTCTTCTTGCATTCTTAAATCCTTCGCTCCACACCTGTGATGAACAAATCATCCACATATAGTAGAATAATGAGGAGGCTCATTATTCACGACCTTGACATAGAGATTTGAATCAACAGATATCTTCACCAACCTAATTCTAAGTAGATATGCATCCATCCTTGCATACTATGCCCTAGGTACTTGCTTCAAACCATATAGGGCCTTCTTAAGTCTGCAAACATGAGAGTCCCTGCTATTAACTTCGAAGCCTTTGGGTTGTTCGAAATACACTTCCTCATCAATGGTCCCATTCAGAAATGCAGTCTTCACATCCATTTGATGGATATTCCAACCCATTGTAGCAGCCAATGAAACCAAAGATCTAATGGTAGTGTACCTTGTTGTGGGAGAGAAGGTTTCTTCATAATCAATGCCTTCCTTTTGAGAGAAACCACTTGCAACGAATCTTGCTTTGTACTTGTCTATACTTCCATCAATAGCATGTTTGATCTTATAGATCCATTTGGAGGTGACAACCAATTTGTCACTAGGTCTAGGAACGATTTCCCAAACCCCATTCTTCATGATGGATTGATATTCTTCCTGCATTGCTTTCTTCCAAACCTCTTGATGAGCAGCTTCCTTGAATGTAGGTGGTTCAACTTCAATTAACTTTGTCATGTATGCAGCATAACCAGAATATCTTTTCGGTCTCTTACTTCCCTTGAATGTTCCTTTTGTAACTTCATGTCCTTCAACATCTTCTAATGTGGCTTTTGACCAATTTGGCCTTTTCCTTGTGGTTGGGGTGACCACCAATTGAATAGGCTCACTTGGTCCTTCTTCTTCTTCTTGATTTCTAGTAGGGTTTTCATAATGACCTTCTTCTTCTTCAAATATGAGAACTTCTTCGTCATCAGAATCAATAGGAATATCCTTTGATTTCTTGTATGCTTGATTTTCATCGAATATGACATCCCTACTTACTTGAATGTGTCTTCCTTCCTTTATGTAGATTTTATATGTGTTTGAGGAGAGACTATATCCAATGAATATTCCCTTGATACTTGTAGATTCCAACTTCTTTCGCTTGTCCTTTGGAACATGGATATTGTTGGACATCGAAAGATTCGGAGGTGATCCACACTCGGCTTTTTTCCTGTGAATACACTTCTTCGGGTGTTGTATTATCAAGACTCTTATGAGGACTTCTATTTTGAATGTACACGACTGTCATTGTTGCTTCTCCCCATGAGAATTTTGGTAGGTCTTGATCAAGGAGCAAATAGATTAGGGTTTAATTCTCCTTATTTGAAAATTACTTGTGAGTTGTGTTGGCTTCTTTTACTTCTTTATTATATTATCTTTCATCAAGCAATTACCATATTATGTGTGTATGAAGATCACAAAACAAGAGACACAAGATGTAGGCACTATGTCGAGACAAAACCCCCCTCAAGGGGAAAACCCAGTCAAAATTCTCTTCCTTTCAATAATATTCTTTGAGACTTTTCACCCTAGACAAAGACCAAACCTTCCCTCCACACCAAATTAGCCTCCCAAATCTTCAACCTCTTTCCCAGCAACTTCGACTATGTAGCAACTTCCAGCATCAAGCAACAGCAAAACGTGGAAGACTTCGATCTCACAAACTAGGGCACGAAACAGAGAGAAAGCAACCAAAAGTTTAATTTTCTTCTTCTCCTTAGACTTCACCCAACTCGCACTTCCTTTTCTTCCTTGGACGCACTTCGCACTTCTCTGGCTTCCTTAGAAATATCGAACTAGCTTGAGATGAGATGCTCCAAATGAATTCAACTTGCTTCTATGTATAGGCTTCAAGGGAGGTCGAATTGATGTCCGTAGGCCGACTTGATCTCTTTTAGCCGGACTTTGTGTGTGTTGAAATTTGGTACCAGAGGACAGGTGGTTCCCTAAGGCTTTGATCTTTGGCCTAGGGAAAAGTGTCCAAAAGAATTTAATTTTTCTCCTAAAGTGACTTTATAATTTTTATAAAGATAAATCTAATTTAAAAGTGACTTTAAGTGATAAAGTTACTAAAGTCTAATTTTAAAGTTACTAAAGTTAATGTAAAATTAGAAGGAAAAGTGACTTTGGAAATAAATGACTAAGTGGGTCTTTATTAAAGTGGGGTGAGTTAAAAAATAAAAAGTGAGATTTAAATGAGCATTTAATCTCAGCGCTAGATCTCAAACTATTTCGCCATTGGATTTAGAGGTTACCCAAAAATCACTTAGGATTAGATTAAAGGAGGAAAAGGAGACAAGAGGTCATTCATTCTTTCATGAGCAGATTGAGAGAAGAAGAGCAAGAGAGCAAGGGAGATTTCTGGACAAGGAGGAGAAAGAAACAGCAGCTTGGCACACATCCAAGGCAGCAGTTGAGCAGATTTGTACAGTTGATTCAACACACAGTGAAAGGCTAATTTTGGCACAATTTTCTAGAAATTAGTACAGCTGGTTTGCACAGAAATCAAGGAGTGGTTTGCGCAAAAATCGAGGAGCAGTTTGCTGGTTTTTCTGCACGCAAATCGAGGTCCATACATCGCATTTATTGCAGTCCGTACAGCGCATTTAATGCAGGTCGTACAACAGCATTTAAGGCTAAAAGTGGGCACGAAAATTGAGGAGGCCGTACAAGATTTATTGTTGTCCTGTTTGTTGTAATTTCCAGTTCGCTGTGAGGCACGGGAAAAGAGATAAGTTGTAAATTTGCTTGTTGATTTTTGCTGAATATTTCTCACTGTAAAAAAAGGCATTTTCAAAAATAAAGAAGAGCTCTCGAACTGGTTTTCCCCAAGAGTTGTAGGGGGTTTTTCTAGGGTCACATTGACCAAAAATCACTGTGTTCAAATGTGTTAAATGACTGTTTGTACCTACTGATTTTTTATTTCTGCATTTTCCAGCATTCTGTAAAACTTCCAGAATTTGTGTTTTCAACAAAAAATTATTTTTTCAGTTGTTGAATGTATGGATATGGAAAAGGGCATTTAACTATATGGGAGAAATAAGGTGAAACTGAAAACCGGGGTGGGAAATGAGAAATTTCTACATGGTATCAGAGCTTGAGTGCTAAAGTGCAGTTTGGGACAGCAAGGAGGAAAATTACAGCCTGTTGATTTTTCACTCAGAAAATTCCAGCAAGCTGATTTTTCACAAACAACAGTTTTATCTTTACTACAACAATGCTAATTTTCAGTTTTAGGACAGCAGGATGTCATTGGGATTGAGGGTGGAGGATAGGCTAGGGCATAACAATTACAACGTTTGGAAGGAGAGAATGCAGAGTATCTTTGAGGAGGCAGAAGTCTGGGACATCATGGTGCATACCACACAGAACCCTGTTGTTGTACCTACTGATGCTACTCAGTTGGCTGATTAATAAAAAGAACAACAAAGGTAAGAGACTGATTCTAGACGGAGTCAAAGACCATTGCATTCCTCATGTGAGAGGAAAGAGAAATGCGCATGAGATGTGGACAGCATTGTCCAATCTCTACCAGAGTACCAATGAGAACCGGAAAATGGTCCTCAAGGAGAAGCTGAAGACCATTAAGATGGGTAATGATAGTGCAACTGGATATCTCACAAAGATTACTAATGTGAGAGATGAGTTGGTAGCAGTTGGAAAGGTCATTCCACCCACTGAGTTGGTGTGGATTGCAGTGAATGGCCTCCCCCGGTTCATGGATGAACTTTGCTGATGGGGTTTGTGCACGTGAGACCCTTCCCACATGGGAGAGGTTTTGGGATGATTGCATTCAGACAGAGATCGGGAAAGGTCAACTTGGGGCAACCAAGCCAGTTGAGCAGGATGAAGATGTAGCACTATTGGCAAGCGGCAAGAAAGGCAAAGGGTAGAAGCAGGCTTCCACAAGCAATGGTGGGGGCAAAGGCAAAGGTAAAGGTAAACAGGGTAACACACAGAAGGACTATTCCAAGGTGAAGTGTTGGAATTGTCAAAAGATGGGACACTATGCAGTTGTGTGTCCGGAGAAGAAGAAGAAGAAGGGGAAGGACCAGAGTTTGGCAACATCAGCAAGGATTGAGGACTTTGCAGGTCGTTTTGACCGAGAGTTTGCGTTCACTATGTGTGAGTCCTCTAGTGCAGGATCACCTGCCATATAGGTTCAGAGGGAGCAGGATTTTCCCTCGATTAGCGGAGCATCTACAAGTATCTGGTATGTAGACAGTGGGGCTTCACGTCATATGACAGGAGTCTGTGAGTACTTCTCAGAGCTTTCAGAGAGTGAAACTGATATTGAGGTAGTACTCGGTGATGACAGAGTTGTTAGAGCAGTCGGGGTGGGGACACTGACATTTCAGAGGGAGTCCAAAACTCCCTTGAAAGTGACAAAGGTTCTTTATGTGCCAGGGATGAGGAAAAACCCCATATCCGTCTCAGCTTTGGAGGACAGAGGATATGAGGTACTGTTCAGGGGAGGACAGGTGTTGATGTATCCCAGGGGCACTCCAGCTGAGTCAACTAGAGTGATAGGTGTACGCCATGCAAAGATGTACAAGTTTGCATTCCAGCCCCTTGTGGCATTGAGCAGTAGTACCAACAGCAGAGCTAGCAATTCTGAGCAATGGGAGATTTGGCACCACAGGATGGGACATATGTATCATGGAGCCTTGAGGACCTTGCGGGAGATCACTACAAGTATGCCAGATTTCAGTACTGATCACTTTGATACTTGCAGAGGATGTGCGATGGCCAAGTTTGCCAAATCCCCTTTTCCCAGCAGTGACAACAGAGCGACTGGGATACTTGATTTGATACATTCTGATGTGAGCGGTCGGATGTCTCATGTTTCCTTGAGTGGATATGAGTATTATGTTTTATTCATTGATGATCACTCCAGGAGGAACTGGATTTATTTCTTGAAGACCAAGAGTGAGGTCTTCAAGCGGTTTCAGGAGTTTAGAGCTCTTGTGGAAACACAGACAGGTCGGAAGATCAAGTCCCTGAGGTCGGACAATGGAGGAGAGTACACCCTTGGAGAGTTTGTTGACTATTGTGCGGAGGCAGGCATTAGGAGGGAGTTCACTGTTCCTTACAAACCCAAGCAGAACGGGGTTGCGGAGAGGAAGAACAGATCCATCATAGGGGCTGCCAAAGCCATGTTACATGATTAGGGGTTGCCATTGGTTTTGTGGGCAGAGGCCTGCAACACAGCTGTTTACTTGCAGAACAGGAGTCCGCATCGTGCCTTGGGGCACATGACTCCGGAGGAGGCTTTCTCTGGGAAGAAGCCTGATATTGGTCATCTTCATATCTTTGGATGCATTACATACTCCTATATACCCAAGGAGAAGGGGACCAAACTAGAGCCCACCGCAGAGAAGGGTATCTTTGTGGGCTACAGTGAGACCTCAAAGGCCTTTCGGATTTACATTCCTGCACAGAGGAGAGTTGTTGTCAGACGAGATGTGAAATTCGAGGAGGACAGGGCCTTTAGGAGATCACGGAAGTTGGAGTATCTGGATCAGCCAGACCCTCAGCAGCAGTTGAGTCAGTTGCAGGGATCCAGTGGGCAGGGATCAGGAGGATCAAGAGGATCAGGAGGTACATCTATGAGGATGTCAGGTCCATCAATGAGCAGTGGCTCACCGAGCCAGAGGGGTGGTGCTCCGAGCAGGGAACAGAGCAGTTCACTAGGGAGTCCACTGATGGACAGTTCACACGGTACCTCAGCTTCTACAGGTTCAGGTGCAGGCAGAAGGACAGCAGACAGACAATCAGGAGTTCAGGCTACTGATGGTGATGAGGAGGAGTTTCATTCTCCTATGGGAGAAGCATGCTCAGGGAAGAGGAAGCCCAAGTGGCTTCAGGACACCTTGAGAGATGCCACATCTGTTGCTGAGGCGAAGAGGCCGGTCAGAGAGAGTAGACCACCTGAGAGATTTTGTAGCTATATGGCGATGGTTACCAGCATCCTTGACTCTGAGCCTTCTAGCTATGAGGAGGCAGCTAGCCAGCAGGTCTGGAGAGAGGCCATGCAGGAGGAGTATTCTTCTATCATGAAGAATGATGTTTGGGAGGTGGTGCCGAGGCCTGAGGGCAAGTCCGTGGTTACTTCCAGATGGCTTTACAAGGTAAAGCATGCTGCAGATGGCAGCATTGAGAAATTCAAAGCGAGGTTTGTGGCTAGAGGGTTCTTCCAGGTAGAGGGAGTTGATTATGAGGAGACCTTCGCTCCCGTGGCTCGATATACTTCGATTCGCTCCATTATATCGATAGCAGCAGAGATGGATTGGAAGATCCACCAGATGGATGTGAAGACCGCATTTCTCAATGGCTTCATACAGGAGGAGGTGTACATTGAGCAGCCACAGGGCTTTGAGGTGCATGGGAAGGAGTCCCATGTGTGCAGACTGAAGAAGGCCCTTTATGGCCTGAAGCAAGCTCCCAGAGCTTGGTACTCCAGGATAGATACTTATTTGCAGGGGATGGGTTTCATAAAGAGTGAGGCAGATCCGAACCTTTACTTTATTGTGATAGGTGAGGAGCCTCTCATTCTGGTGTTGTATGTGGATGACTTGGTCATTACAGGTGCAGAGAGACTCATAGAGCACTGCAAGAGAGATCTTGCGACGGAGTTTGAGATGAAGGACATTGGCTTGATGCATTACTTTTTGGGTTTGGAGGTGTGGCAGGAGGAGGGGCATTTCTTCCTGGGGCAGGGGAAGTATATTGTGGACATCCTTAGCAGATTCCACATGGAGGATTGTAGACCCATGTCGACACCGATGATCACCAACTGGAAGAAGCTTCATGCTTCGGATTCCGAGTTGGTGGATCCCACATTGTACAGGCAGCTGATTGGTTCCTTGATGTATTTGGTCAACACTAGACCAGATATTTGTTTTGCAGTCAACACGATGAGTCAGTTTATGTGTGAACCTAGGAAGATTCACTGGGTGGCTGCAAAACACATTTTGCGGTACTTGCAGGGGAAAGTGGATTATGGTCTGGACTACAGGCAGGGAGATGGAGTGAGATTGGTAGGATACACTGATTCTGATTGGGCAGGTTGTGCTTCTGATAGGAAGAGCACTTCAGGGTGTTGCTTTGGGTTGGGTTCAGCAGTAGTATCATGGTTCAGCGGGAAGCAGCAGTCAGTAGAACTGAGTTCAGCAGAAGCAGAGTATATGGCAGCCACTCTAGCTAGTTGTGAGGCCATCTGGCTTCGCAAGATGTTGTTTGGCTTATTTGGTCAGCCGTTGAGACCTTCAGTGATTTACTGTGATAATCAGAGTTGCATTAAACTCACGGAGAATTCAGTATTTCATGACAGGTCAAAGCATATCGGGATCAGATATCATTTCATCAGAGACTATGTTCAGAAGGGAGCTGTGAAGCTTGAGTATATTTCCACTGATGAGCAGGTAGCAGACATTCTTACCAAAGCCTTACCACGGGGCAAGCATGTTTACTTCAGAGACAAGATGGGTGTGGTGAGGAACACCTTCCTCGGTAAGAGGGAGTGTTGAAATTTGGTACCGGAGGACAGGTGGTTCCCTTAGGCTTTGATCTTTGGCCTAGGGAAAAGTGTCCAAAAGATTTTAATTTTTCTCCTAAAGTGACTTTATAATTTTTATAAAGTTAAAATCTAATTTAAAAGTGACTTTAAGTGATAAAGTTACTAAGTCTAATTTTAAAGTGACTTTTATAAAGTCAATGAAAAATTAGAAAGGAAAAGTGACTTTGGAAATAAATGACTAAGTGGGTCTTTATTAAAGTGGGGTGAATTAAAAAATAGAAAGTGAGATTTAAATGTGCATTTAATCTCAGCCATTGATCTAAATCTATTTCAGCCATTGGATTTAGAGATCACCCAAAAGTCACTTGGATCACCCAAAATTCACTTGGAGTTATATTAAGGGAGGAAAATGAGGAAAATATCACATTTGATTCAATTCTTTCATGAGCAGATTGAGAGAAGGAGAGCAAGAGAGCAAGGGAGATTTCTGGACAGTGAGCTGTGGAGTATCAGCAACGGAGTTTCAGCAGTGGAGTAACAACAGTGAAGTTTCAACAGGGCAGTTTTTTCAGCAAGGCTGAGATAAGTTGTAAAAGTTTGTTTGCTGATTTTTGCTGAATATTTTCTTGCTGTAAAAAGGCTTTTTCAAAAATAAAGAAGAGCTCTCAAACTAGTTTTCACCAAGATTTGTAGGGGGTTTTTCCAGGGTCACGTTGACCAAAAATATCAGTGTTTTAATGTGTTTTAATGGCTGTTTATTATTGCTGATTTTTATTTATGCAATTTCCAGCATTCTGTAAATTTTCCAGAATGTGTTTTCAGCAAAATTTATTTTTTCCAGCTTGTTGAATGTATGGCTATGGGAAAGGGCATTTAACTACATGGGAGAAATAAGGAGAAACTGAAAACCGGGGTGGGAAAACATAAATTTTAACAGGATACACAAAATGATCAATAAACTCTATGAAATTGAATTCCTGTGATTGTTTTTTGATCATGGATGTCTAGAAAATAATGGACTAAGGCTCTCCTTGCTAATCGAGCTTCTTTACTACAAAGGGAAAGTTGTTTGTCTGAAAGAAAATGAACATGTAGATAAGAATATCAGAATATTAGAACATTCCTTCAGTTAAAAACTGAAGGAATTGTTCGTGCATTACATTTGCAACGAAGTGACCATAGTGAAAGGTGACTAATAGTCCTTCTTCTATATAAAGGGTGGATAGAAAGCCTAAGATAGGATCATCTACCCATTCATCTGAAAAGTAACCAAGTAGGTAGGACAAGACAGAGATAATATGTCTAGTTCTTTGAGGGAAAATAGAAGAGGGATAAGGGGGATTCTTCTTAGGGATTTGAGAATCTTCTGGTAGGAAGACCTCAAATATTTTAGGTCTCTAGGGAAAGGTAAGTTTCTGATAGATTTCTTTAAGAGATTCAAGGGAAAAGGGAATGAGGGAATCACTGTAGGGGACCTGCAACATTTGGTTTATACTTCCAGAGGTGTTGGTGAAAAGGATTTCATCATTGGGGGAGATGATAGCCCTCTTGCTTGAAAGGTAAGAGGCATGTCACTGGAGGAAGAATTCAGGAAAATAGTAAGACTGGGGGAAAATGAATAGGGGGAGTCTAGACTACTAAAGGCTCATTTCGTCAGACTGGTCAAGGTAGTTGTCATGAAACTAGTAGTGTAATTCGAAAAGATCGAATTCACACTCTGTCTCAGCAATATTGTAATCTCGGTCACAAGGGCGATGTGGTGTAAATCCATAGAGGGGTGAGCATAGGATTCACCACAGTGGAAGTTTTCAGCGCCATAGTGGTAACAGAATGAAAGTGGGAGAGAATGACAGAGGGAATTTGGAGATGGTCACAATAAATTTCGCGGGAGAAAGCTAGGAGGGAATATCTCTGTAAATAGTTGTCAATATGTGAGAACACAAAGGGTAGGAGCAATGTAACAATAGGAAAATGAGAAAGGGATGTGAGGCACGAGAGAATTGGAGCTTTATAGACTCATAACTAGGGTAGGATAATTGGATAAACAGTTGTTAGGAGATGCATTTACTCAGGAAATGAGAAGGATGCAATGTGAGGGAGTTGCAACAAAATTGGCATAACGATCGTTGACGTGGTGGCTTAGGATTGGCGGATGGAGGCATGGGGCCATTGGATGGAAGTGACAGGAAGAGGGAATCTATGGCAGTAGTGGAGTGGTGGTTGAGCAAGGTCGTGGCAAATGAACATTGGTGGGATGTGTGAAACAATGGGCTGGAGGAAACCGCTTTCGAAGGGGGGTGATAGTTCTTTGTGGTATTTGAGGGGGGGCATCTGAAATCACAAGGGGAGGACATGTAGTAATGTGGAAACCACTTTTCAGAGCCTCCCCTCACTGTTAAAGAAAATCACACTGGGGGGATCCAAAAATGCTTAAGAGTCATCGAATGTGAAGGTGATTCTGATTGGGGGAGGTAAGGTAAGCGAAATTTAATGCCGATGGTACGACAATGTTTGATGTGTGCATATTTTTATCATAAAGTCTCAGCTTTGGACTAAGCAACATATTACAAAAATATTTTCATAACAAGACTTTCATTTTTCATAAACTAGTATAACTTCACCAATTAGGGTGCATTTGAAAGTGCAACCCCTGTTTATTTTTCCATTTTTAAAGGACTAAGAATATCCATTTAAATCACTAAACTAATCTACCAACTATATTAATCTAGATTAAATTGTTGGATTAATTTATTCACCTATTCTACCTATCTAACCTCAGCCAAAGTTACATTTTTTGTCTAAGTTATTCACTCGAATATAATTGACATAAAAGGAAATTTTCTTGAACATGATTAAATTCTAAGTTTCAAACAAAAAGTAGTGTGGCATTTTAAACAAGATGCACACAATTTCATGAATTTATTCACTACAAAAGTATTGGACTATCAGTGGCACTTCAAAAGGAATCACTTTCACATTTATTCTTTTTTTTTGTGGGGTTATTTTATCATATCTTTTTCTTTTTCCTATTTTTCAATTTATACCCTCTTTTCATTTTTTATTTTCATTTTTATCTTTTTTTGGAAATCATTTGTAGTATGCAATATTATTTACAATCTGAAATACTAAATGAAATCGTTCAACCATGATTTGATCGTATAAATTATAGGACCCTAACAGGTTCGATGGACTCCTCGTCACATCAACGACTAGCAAAGTTTTTTCGGCACCCCTACCATCCTACCTTTATCTGAAAGGGGGGGGGGGCGGGGGTGGTTCGAAAAGTGGTTTCCTCCCCACCAGTCCCACCTTGACGTGTGACATCCACATTATTTTGCATCGCCCCCCTCAAAAAACACTTACCATTTCAACCCCCATCCAAAATACTCCATTTTTCTCTCTCTTTCCCACTAGCTCTTCTCACATGCTCCCCTCCACTCCTATCCCAATACCTGGCCATGTTCATCATGTTAGGGTCCTATAAAATAGGATTCATAATTTTGAATTGGCTATGGTTAGTATTATAATATTGTACATACTTTTTATTTATGCAAATTTTTTTCCCATATTAAAATTAAAAATGTAAAGAGGGTATGTCCTAAAAGAATAATCAAAGGACAAAAATAAAGAAAAAGATAAAAAAAGTAAAAAATATGAACCCAAAAATAGATAAGAATAGATCATGAAAGTGTGAAAATTCAAATGCCACTCCTTTTAATTTACTTTGCTAAATAAGATTGTGTATAGCTTGTCAAATATGCCACAATCCATGATGGTCAAATAGTTTAATCTTGATTCATTCATGTTTTAAATTTCATGTCAATAGATAGAGAAATAAAGATCTAGCCAAACTATTTAATCTTGTCAGATCAGTAGTTAGGTAGAGAATAATAATGAGCTCATCAATTTAATCTGAGCCATTGGAGGTTATAAGGTAAGAATTAGATAGTTTGCTTATCAATAAAAAAGAAATGAAGGGTCAGCAAGCTGAAATGCACCCAATTAATGAAGAGAAAATACTAGGGTAAATAAAGGGTAGTTAGAAGAAGTTTTGCAAAGTGCACAAGATTACTACCTCAAATTCACGTTCATCATACTTCCTTTTGTTTCATGTGCAGGAGAGATTGTCATGGAGAAAGGACATTCACTAAAGCTTATTTACTAATTTCCCCACATTTCACTATACCTTCACATACTTCGTTTATTAACTTCCCCCCATTATCCCTTCATTACTCGTAAAAACCCTTTCCCTTCATTTTGACCTTTTATCCCTTTGTTTCACACATTTCCCTAAACCTTAGCCTTCAAAAATCATTCCCCCTTCCCAAAACCCCTTTCCCTAGTGTGAAACACATTCCCATCACAAATAATACATTCCCCCCTTATTAATTTCCCCTTTTCCCTTTAAAAACCCACTAAAACCATTTATCCTAAGTTATTTCCTAATGTCCCGCTTTATAATTCCCCGACACCCTTTAACTCACCAAACCTTGGTGCATAGTTAAAACCTCCACGATATAAACCCCATGGTCCCCACCTTTATTAGCCCATTGCTTAAATTAAAAATCCCATGATTACTTTTCAAATTAATCATGCTTTCATTGTAATTAAATCATGGGCCCTACCAACCATGTCCCCACTCCTTCTGTACAACTTCACTACGCGATATCCACCTGAGCTCCCACCTCCAGATCCAACGGCGCATATCAATATCATGCAGTTTCATCATCAGATAGTTAACAATATAAAAGCGCGCGAGATTCATAGTTTTGGCCAAGCACTATTTTTCTACGTGGCAACACTTGGTTATATTGTGTGCTCGTGAAAAATACCACCCCCCACCCAAAAGCGGTTTGATATGGCATAAAACCACCTCCCCGCCTAAACAAAAACTGCCCACTATTCATTTTCCAATTCTCGTGCTAAAATGTAATAGTTATTGGTTAAAAGGCCGAAAAAGCCCCATTTTACTCTTTTCACTCATTTTCATTGCAAACCTATATTAACCAATTCTAAAACTTTGAACCTCTGCCAAACCAGTTTAACCACCTTCTGCAACTAGTGTGATGAAACCAGCTCTCAAAAGATAGAAGAGATAGTTGAACACCTTAGAATTCAGCCTCTTCGAGGGGGCAACCTTCTTTACATTACATAAATGAACAATTCTTGGATGATACAAATGACAAGATCTCCTTTCTATATATAGGAGTCTAAGGAGTCATAATATAATCATAGTCGACATAAGAATAATAATGTAAGGGCACAATAATAACAATAGTGGGATTCTATGGGACACAATAGTAACAATATGGTGACTACATGGGTACAACAATATAGTAAGGGGGCTGTACTAATAACAATAAGGGGTTACACTATTAGTATAGGGGCCTAACATGCCCCTCTCCTTCAAAAAGTGTTGTCCTCAACGCTTGAGTAGTCCTTGATGCTTCTATAGAATATTCTTATCCTCCCATGTGGAATCTTCAATGGGTAAGTTCTTCCACTTGATGACATACTCTGAAATTGATCGATTTTGTAGCTGTCGGGTTCTTGTTTATGTGATTGCTCCAGGTTCAAATAGGATTTTTCCTTCCTCTTCAAGTTCTGGCAATATTGTTTGAATTGGGATCTTTTGAAACTTTTGAATGAGTGGCCACACTTCTTCATCCTTCTTCCATTCATCCCTTGCTTCATTTATCTAATCTGGTTGGATAATAGAAATAGTACAAAACAATGCTTCCACATCCTCATCCTTTCTTGAGAGTGCATCTGCAACAAAAATTTTCTTCCCTTTTCTATAGATGATGTCAAAGTCATAGCGCAACATATTTGTGACCCATTTTATTTGTTCTTATAAAGATAATAATTGTTCTAAAAAGTATTTAAGACTGTCATGATCCATTTTTACCTTGAAGTGTCTTCCCATTCAGTAAGGTCGCCATTTCTTAAGTGCATATAGTATTGCCGACATTTCCTTCTCATAAATAGCTAGCTTGAAATGTAGCAGTAAAAATACCCAATCACCTACATCAAAACAGTTTTCACTGCGATGTTGATTTACCTGTTGTTTCATTCGATTTTGAGGCAAAGTGGCATTATCCTTTATGAGTTGGAGAACTTGTTGTTGATGCTCGATGTGATATTTCACTACTTGAACTTTTTTCTTCTTGATATGTCCTTCTATCTTTAGAGTTTTAGGAGTGGTAATTTCTTCCGATCCTTTACAAGATATGGTCGGATTCATTTCTTGATGCTTGATGTGATCTTTCACATCTTGAACATTTTTATTCTTGATATGCCCTTCTATCTTGATAGTTTGAGGAGTGGTAATTCTGACCAATGAATTACAAGATATGGTTGGATTCATTTCTTCTTTCTCGATGTGATCTTTCACTTCTTGC
>APFE030484506.1:51548-84765 GCA_000404065.3 Pinus taeda
ACCCGAAAAAACTGCTAAAAATAGTAAATTGTGCTACAATTACAGAAACTGAAAAACTAAAAGAGACAGTTGCGGGGGTCCAAATGGGATAGGTGGGTGGCCACCAACATCCACCTGGATCAGTGCATGTACAACTTAAAGTTTCCACGCATAAGGGACGAGAGCCTTCCCTATGTTCAACACAGCTACAACCAAGCTCTCCATAGCTCGACTGGACATAGCCCTTTTCAGGTGGGCTTGGGATTCCAGCCACTATGTCCCATTGATGTGGCCATGCCATTTATAGCCACTCACGCAAATTCAGCTCATATCTAGTCTGAAACGAATAAGGCAAACAGCTTCATTGAGCACATCCAACATATTCTCCAACATGTCCCTGATATTATGGAGAAATCAAATGCCAAGTACAAGCAACGACATGATCAACATGGAGTGCCACACAAGTTTCAGGTGGGCGACAAAGTCTGGTTGTATTTGCAAAAGGAATTCCTTATTGGAGCCTATTGGAAACTCAGACCACTCTGATATGGTCCTTACACCTTTACCAAGCTATGGGAGACAATGCATTTGAGCTCAGCATTCCGCCATTCCTTGGTCTGCACCTAGTGTTCAATGTGGACTGCCTTCGGCCATACTTTCCACCATTACTAGACACATCCAACATTGCAGAATAGATCACACCCACAGATTTAAATATAGATTGCACGAAACAAACTACAGCTGATCGAATCATAGACACACAGATCAAGAACACTCACCAACAGAATATCCAATTGTCTCGAGTTGTCAAAGCAGGCCAACTCCTTCACCAGGGCAAGTGGCTCACTAGGGACCAAGTTCAACATAAGTTTCCTCATCTCATGGAGAAAGTCAAAGCAATGGGGACCATTGCTTCCTAAGGGGGGAGGAATGATCTAAGTGGATATTGGTGGCCACTTGGCAAATCCACTTGGACCCCACAATTGTTTCTTTTAGCTTTTCAGTTTCCTTAATTGTAGCCCAGTTTACTATTTTTAGCAATTTTTCACGTCCTAAACTTCCAGAGCTATTTTGAGGCCCTAAACAACATTTTTTGGGAAACCTAAGAGCAACATGGGTCCATGGACCATGTTGCTCTTCCCAAAGTTGTAGTTCTCAGATAGATCTTTCTATTGAGATATTGTGCGCGTCAAATGGAAATTGTATGCCAAAGTTACGACCCCAGAAGTTGATGTACCAATTTACCCAAACGGGGCCCACAGTTTGGCGTTTCATTTTCTAGGGTTAGGTTTTGGAGTGTTAAGGGTTTTCCGTTGTTTCTCAACAATAAATAGGCCTTCGAGCCTCATTGTAACACAGTTCAGAGGCATGTAGCCGCCATATCTCTTCTCAGAGATAAGCTACCGTCACCCTAGCTGGTTTATTTCCAACTCTGTTTGTAAGCATATTTTGGTATTTTACATTAATGAAATGAAGTATTATTTCTACTGCATCTCTATGCTTACGGTTATCTCTGTAAATTTTTGCATTCCTGTTTAAATCCGGATCGACTCCCCTAGAGCAAAGAAGAAAAACCACTCGATCAAGAGGCCAAGAAGACATTTTTCCAGCCTGATGAACATCCTATGGAGGATAAGAATGGCATCAGGAGGACAAGTATACCTTATCCATGGGGTGAGGTCAGTTATTAGATCATGAAATATATCTCCTGTCAAGGAGGATACAACATTCTTTATGGGTATCATTTCGAACTAAGATATGACATGGACCTTCCTGCATCCAGAAAACTCAGTCTTCCATATTTTCTCCTCCAATCCTTAATAGAATCTAGCACCAAACTAAAGGCAGGGGTTCCAGACCAATTGGCCCACCATGGGCTAATTAAATTGTTGTTATAGGATGCCCTCCACACTTACATAATCCCCATAGCTTGGGAGATTTTCAGCAACATGACTAAAGAGGATGATATAAAAACTCTCATTGATGACCTTAGTCCATTTGGAAGTGAAGAGGAGGAACAAAAAGGGGAAGTTGAGAAGGAAATCCATGAAGAAAAATAGAACATTCAATTGGAAGAAGAGGAACCCCACATAGAAGAAGAAAAATAGAGAGGAGAGGAGAAACATGACACCACCACAGATGAGCCTAGAGTAGAGAAGAAGATAGCATCAAAAGCAGAAAAAGGGAAAACCACAACAGAGAAAAAGAAGAGGCCAAGAATTGAAAAGAAGAAGCCAAAGACAGCTTAGAAAAAGGTTGCCACAGGAAAGATAGAAACTCAACAAGCAGAGGAGAAAACAGAGTCAATGACATCATACACAAAACTAGCAAAAATAGGCAAAACAACAGATGAAGAAGAAGAAACACAAGAAGAAGAAGGAAGCAGTAGCTGTTCTTGTTGCACTTATTACTCCAGCCAAGCAAAAATGGAGAAGGAAACGACAAACATATATGTACTTCAAGGCTCGAAAGAGCACCAAAATCAAGATGGAAAGCCTCAGCCACATTCAAAGGAGCCCATCATCACTGAGGATTCCCCTACTGCAACAAGGGAGGAATCTCCCTCCAAGAGCCCCATCACTTACGAAAGAGGAAGTCCCAAGACCTCTACTTGGAAAGAAAAGATCAAACTAATGGACTCTGAAATAGTCCTACAGGAGGCACAGACCTCTCTACAGGAGACATTAGTAAAGCTCCAAGAAACTGAAAAACTTGAAAAGAAGGCAGAAGAACACACCAAGAAGGAAGACAAGGCAAAAGAGATACCAGAGCCTGGACCTCAGCCTAACTTAGGATCTTACGACAACCTTTTGGAAGGTGGGAAGATCATCCCACAAAAGTTTGCAATCCCTCTTTTCTTCGAGCTAGAAAAAGAAAGAGTCGGGAACCATACATGGATGTAGATTGCAAAATCAAAGGGGGTGGAAGACATTGGGCACATGGAAAAAAAATTGAGAGAGATGGGAAAAGAATTGAGCATGGTCAGGCATACAGAAAGCATCAGAAGAGCTCAATTAGAGGCATAAAAAGAAATATTGAAGAAGCAGCTACAAGAAAGGTTACCTCGAGGAGGAAATGAGTTGTCAATCTTACAAAGATAGCAACAGGCAGAGGAACCCTAGGCAGACAGTGAGACATTGATAAAACAACAACAGGAAAGGGAATCCCAGGCAGAAAATGAGGTGTTGATTTTGAAAAGACAGCTATAGGAAAAGGAAGCCCAGTTAGCCTACATGGTCAGTTGGGCTATGGAGGCATTACAGTGCAGGCAACTAGCCAAATCATATGCACTGTACCTTAAGGATTAGTGGCTCCAATTTCAGATCAAGACTCTAGCAGATCAAGACACTAGCCCAGAGGGGCACAATACCTTTTCAGTATTATGGCCAATTCATTCATCTATGTGATCATAGCTCAGCTAAGGAGAAAGCAAAGCTAGTAGAGTTTTACTTGCACAACATGGCACTTATTAACATGAACTTATGGGATCCAAATGTTGCATTGGGAGACTTGCAGTTGATGGCCATGGCATCTTGGATGAGCCATGAAGAGAAAAGGGTAGTGGAAATCCAGAAAATGATGGAAAAAGAGCTGAATGAACCCTTGATGATTAGAGCATAACCATAAGAACCCATGGCTCTCATCTATGCCCACCAACACCTTACAGCTAATCCTTAAGTTGTCCCTCACTATGTTGACAAGCAAGCCTAGGCTATTGCTCATTTTGAGGACATGGAGAGATTGTTTGGAGATCACTGCATTCATTCCTGCATGAGAAGGTGGAATACATTGCCACACAACCTACGGATTAGGGAGTATCACTCCCCGGACAGGATGAGGGAAGCCATGAGGAGAGTGCCCTTGTATAAGCACTCAATGCAAAGTTTGAAGGCCAATTGGATTGGCCTTAAGTTCAGTCCTCCACTACTACTAGGACTACTGGAAGGAGTAAAAGAGGAGGAGGAATAGAAACAGTGGGAAGAAGTGGATAGGAAGGTAGGTTTCCATGATAAAGAGGAAGATATCACATCAAAGGCGTGGGATGTCAGGGAATCTAGAAAGAGTTAGACTAATTGCTCAAAGGATGAGCAACCCATTCAGTATGGGGGTGATGATGAGCCCCAGAAATGGGTAATTATATGGGCTCATTTTGCCTCTTTTTTGACTTAATCCACCATTCTCATTATTTTATTGCATGTTTTTGAATATATTTATGCTAATAGAGTGAATTGGGTTAGTCATTTTGCCATATAGTCTAACGTGTGCTTTATGCAGATTTTTTGGTCAATTTTGGACAAAGTCAAGGGATTTATGAGCAAAAGGTAGCCAAAAATCAAGGAAAATAGGGAAGAGGATTTGTAGGGGGTGTCTCCTTCATTTATTACCCCTTTCCCTGAATCCTCCAATCAGTAACTCAGAGCACAAAGGTCCACATTCCAAGGGGCAGCCGAGCAAGTAAAGAAGGACTATTGTTATCTCTAGTTCTAGGAAGTCAAGTTCCTTGATTTGAGGAGGACTATTGGAGGACTCCATTTGTATAAATAAGGGGGCTTAAAGCTTCAGTAGGTTAGCCAATTATTAGGATATTTTTGTACTTTTGTGCAGCATTATGTTCAGTTCATTTTCGAGTTCCTTTTTTAGAATAGTTTATGTAATGTGACTGTTATTTTTGATAATGAAGATGAAACATTTTTTGAGCTAGCATTGACCTGTTTTAGAGGGCTGATGGTCTTGGGTTAGGGCCCAACTTGAGTTTCCCAACACCTCTTACCTTGTACTTATATGTTTTGCTTCAGTTCATGAGTTAATTGCTGTTACATAGATTCATTTTACTTCATAGATTAGGTTCATTTTCATGGTTTGCATAGTTGTTTTTGTGTTTTAGTTGCTCAAATAGGTTACTACAATGATAGAATTAGATTAAAAAATTCCAATAGTAGGCCCTGATCTCCTTTCTCCCTTCCCGGGACTATGATTTGAGGTCAAGGCACTACTGCTGCCACCAAAAACACAGTTTTTTCTCTTCCATGCAACTGCTAGTGTGATACCTTGAATTAGAAAGATTGATATTGGTTCAGATTCAGATGCCTAGATCATTTCCTATTCTCTTATAATAGATCTCTCTGCATGTTTTTCTATTCAAAGGTTACTGTTCAACATTTTTTGTTTGTAGGTCAGAAATTAGGTCAAGCTAGAAAACGTTTTGTTTTCATGGCATAGTTAGTCCTTTCTTCGATCAGTTTTCATAAATAGATGTGAAAATCTCTTGCAGGACACCTCAACTTGCCATACATCCATATAATAGCCAGAACCAGCTCAATTCTCATAGATTTCCCAAGTCATTCTCAACATTTTGCCAATCTGTCCTAATTTATGTGTTTTCCTCCATAAGCTTTTCTCTCGTCATTTGAACAAATCCAACCATCATGTTCTTTTTTGATCTTCCTTGACAAGCTCCAGACACCTCAACACCTTCATCTAGCCTTCAGTTTCCCTTTCACATCATTTTTCCACCTTTAAAACTCCAAAAATAGCTCTCATCCTCCTCCTATAGATCCCATGCAGCCTCTTGTAGAATTTCCTATGAGTGATTTTTTGAGGTCCGATCACTATGAAAGTCTTCAGAAGGGTACTAGGGGTTTCTTAGTACCTCTCCACACCTTCCTCCACCTCTGCAAAAACCCACTCCACCTTCCTTCTCCACCAAACCTCTGCAAAATCACAACTAGATAAATCACAAGCATAATAATTTCACATAAAGACACTCAAAAGCACAAAAAGATGTTTTTTTCTCATTTATTTTAGAAGTAGTTTAAATAGATGCAATTTACCTTTTTAGTAGTCAATGGCACTCATTTTAGCAGTTTTCATCTCTTTTCCTGCAAAAGTAGGGTTAACAGGTAAATTAGGGTTTGCTAGGGTTTGTGTTACATTTCAGTTTCCCTTTTCTTTCTGCAAATAGAATAGCTTCTGTAGACTTAGCTTTCTTTCATCACAATTAAAAGCTTCTTCTAAGAATTCATAGAAGTTGGCTTAAGCTCCTAGTGAACTTGCACCAGCTGACCAAGTGATAGCCTACAGTAAGAGCTTGTACTTGTGCATACAACACCGTCGCTTCCAAGTTTGTTACGAACTACCATGTTGATAAAAGTAAAGAAGGAAGCCCCAAGAGTTGCAGCATTATTGCTGCAATACTGGTCCTCACCACCAAGAAAGCTCAGATATTTCAGGCTTTCAACATGGAAGAGTCTGACACTCCAATAGATAGTCCTCCATATGTTGCCACCATTTTCTATGAGAGAGGCAGACAAATTATAGCCATGCTCTCTTGCATTCTAGGGTACACCATTGATGAGCATGTGAATGAGGTAGTTTTTTCTTTCCTTTCTATATTTTTCCCAGGCAAGCCTCTTTCTATTGTTACAACTCACAGTTCATAGCAGAGAGAATTCATGAAACTTCAAATCTTCATCAGTATTGTTTCACATGTTCTTATACTTTCAATCAAACAAGTTTCCAGTCAGTATACAAAAGTTAAACACCAAAGGTAATCCAAGATTTGTCATCTTTTTGACACCTTTGATCCAAATATATTCCGCTATTTTTTCTTATAAAGAGTTCATTGATTCATTTTTTCATGCAATTGTAAACATGCTAACCTACAGCTATCAACCTAGGATCAATGACGATATTAAGAGAGTTTTACAGTTGGCTAAGAACAGTAGAGTGGGAGACTGGTATCTATACCAGGACCACATAGAAATTGGGATATATGGATGTCAAGTCACTCCCTACAAGCTGCCCACATACCTCCCCATGAGGATATTTGCATTATAGTATTTCAAGAAAATCATAAACTCTGATAAAGTTAATTTCCTCTCAGCTAGGAAGAAGACTCAGTTTAAAATAAAAAAACAATTGGGCTTTTTTATTTGTAATAATAGGGAAGCTCGACAAGAAGCAGAGAAAATATTACAATAGATGAACTTCAAAATAAGTTTTATGTGGAAGTATGACCCTAATGGAGTCATAAACAAACTAAGGCTCAAATTGAAGTTAATCCCCTTCATACATGAGCCCAGGCCAGACATTGAGATATTTTCCAACCAGTTAGAATGGTTGGAGAACACTTTAATAGATGTGGAGAATACTTAAATAGATGTGGAAAAGTAGATTGATACTAGTTCCTTTCTACAGATTCCAGCCCTACAGGAACAAATGAATATTACTCCCATTTTACAGACTCTAGCAAATGAGGACATAAATGTGAAAAGAACCAAGGAAGAAGGTTCTAGCTCTGGGATGGACACTACAGATGACAGGTTTGAGATCAGTTACATGAAGATGCCCAAGCTTAATCTTGTAACTAAGCAAGAAGAAACCATTGAGACAATTGAAATCATTGATACTGACACAATGGTTGGAAGGAGTAAAGGCCCATCAGTTTTAGAGGAAACTCATCAACCCTCCACCTCAAACACTCAAATCATTGAAAAACAACTTAGCATTGAATTCTCTTCATCCAGCAAGCTAGTGGATAAAGAAAAAGATATAAAAGAAAATTACAAGGAAATCGAGTTGAGGAATGAGGCATTAAAGGTTGAAACATATGCCCAATACTTCAAACAAACACTTACTAATCAGAATAGATTAATGTCAGCCTTTGACATTAAAACTAGTAAGATGCAAATGACCTTTATGTAGCCTACAACCCAACAACCCAAATCATCAGTAGAATACAGGAAAATAGATTTTGAAGTTTTGGTTAGGGATGTTCACCCTATTGAAAAAATTGAGTTCCATAAAAAGGTCGTTGAAATGATTTATTCCACCATGAATAACAAAGAAATGATTGTGCAGAAACTTGAAAGCTAACTAGATAATATCACATCACAACTTAAGCTGGAAAAGGCATCCTCACAGGCCAAGGATAATAGAATCAAGTCACTAGAAGACTTGGTGATTGAAATTGGGTATAATCCTAATGATGTCAAGGCTACAGAAAAACTTATAAAAAAGAAAAATGAGGATATTGTTTCTTTGAAGAAGCAACTGAAGCTGCTTCATTTAGAACATCCACAGACTAAGGAGGTCCTAGAAAACCAAACCTGGTAGGAGGAAATGATGGATATCATTCTTCAGTTGAATGATCAATTGAAAGAAATGGAGAAGGAATTGGATAGTTTAATACAATTTAAATAGGCTAGCCTTGAGATAGCCACTGCCACTATCATTCCTACAGTTACAACAACAACTCCATCAACTTTGGCAACTTCATTGGCCCCCAGAGCTCCACTAGCTACAACACTTCCAGCTGCAACAACATCTACATCAGCAACAGGTTCAACAACCACAATAACTCAGCCAAGTGATGAGGTAAGTAAAATGACCAAATCCATGGAGGACATGTCCATTCAGAACACATAAATAGATTTAAAGAACAGATAAGAACTCTAGAGGACGAGGAGAAATTGGCACAAATTATGAGCAAAAATGAAGTACAAAAGTCAAATAGGTTGACTAAGAGAATGAAGAATTTGGAAAAAGAGTTAACATTGAAGGAGCCACTTGCCCAAGCTAAAAAATAACTATGGCCAATATCATTGACTTTGTCAGTGATATTTGGCCATCTATACAAGTCATCTTTGAACAAAATGATTTAGTCAAAGAGGCTACTAAAGCAATTCAGCGAGTTAAGGCCGAACTTGGAGACATGCCAAACGAAGCCTCAAGAATAATCCAATTCCTTAACTCTAAAAATAAATATGATAGGAGCTGGACATAGCTGATAGGACTGGCACTATACTGGAGGTAAAGAAAGTGCTCACTAAGAGAAACTTAATGATGTAGCTTGAAGACAAATGCCAAAGCATGGAGTTGGCCATAGGCAGGTTCATGATTAATTTTGATGCTTTAACACAGAAAGGTCTACCAAATCCCTTGGTAATAAATGACAGATTAATGCCACATGAAGACTATAATAGGAAAGTCATAGAAGTGGCAAGAGATCAAGTCAATAATTCTTCTATGAAAGGGATGCCTATAGGAAAGGTTCTGTACCAAACTTTTGAGAACCTATTTTACCTCTAGCATGAGGTAAAAAACCTTTTTTTGAACAAGCCCACCTTTGCAAAATACATAGAAGTAGATGAATTCTATAGAAGAATGGTAAATATTAAATTACCAGATACAGAGACATGGGTAAAATTAAATGACTCACTATAAAAAGGCAAGGTAAAAGTGGATACAGAACAATGAAAGAAAAGAAACAGGTTAGCCTAGTTAAAGAGTATCAGTTAAAGGGAAAAGTAAAAATAACAGTCAGCGTGGAAGACCAACAACAAAGGAGAAAAAATAGAAAAAGATTAAACCATAAGATAACAGAGCTAAATAAAAGGGGATAGCTTGCAGCAGTTGAATATCTGTCTCTATCTTCTTGCATGAAGATATTTCTTTTTCCTAGAATAATTCCCAAGACATTTTGGGATATTTTGTAATAAAATTTTGTATAAATACTTCATAATTTGAAGTATAGAGTGTGGATTGCTAGACATTTCTATATTTGTATTGATCTGTAACCTGAGGGTTCATTGTACCATTTTTTCAAGTCAAAAAACTGGACTAAGTAATAAAGACATTGTGTTACATGATTCATGTGTTAGGCCACTTCAGTGAAGTGTTTTCATTTTTTCAAATTGTTATTTCTTAAGTGTTTCACAAACTTGCATGCTATCTAAATTGAATGCAATAACTGGAAATTTATTACAAAATTTGTTGAAGTACACCCTGTCTTGAACAATTAATCATTTTAATGTTTTATTCTGATATCCAGAGTAGGGAATCCTTCATTTCTCCCTAGTTTTGATTGACCCCTACCATTTCCTTCATTATCTGGTTTTAGGAACCCTTAATTGCTCCTTGACCCCAATTAAAAACCACTTCACCATCCAGCCTAAAATATCTGAATTTACTCAGCTACCTTGCCCTTGAACTTGATCCAGTCTTGTTTTCTTGACACTTGACCCCATAGCCCAATGGTAAAGACATTCCTCTATCTATCTAAGTCAGTGATCCCACCACCAAATGAAAATCAAAACCCAATCAAATTTTAAATAACTAACCTAAAATTAATTAACTAACAAAGTTAAATCATAAAGAGAGAGCCCTCTCTGAGAATTGGGAAGGCTATATCATGATCTCAAAAGTAGGTTTGTGGTTTCCTCTATTATTTATTTCATCACAACTATAGAGAAATTTTGGAGTGATAACATATTGGTGACCATACTCGGACAGTCCTCAGTTAAGGAAATCTTAAATCTCATCTTTTGCACCTTAAGGTCATTTTAGAGTTGTTAAAAATTTTCATTAAACACTTAAAAAAAATAAAAAATTCTGGCTCTCGAAAGAACACACTATACCAGGGCAAGTATAGATCCAAACCCTGCTACAATAGTTGATGATAGTGATAGAATTTTAAGAAAACCAAAAAAGGTATAAACTCAAGGAAGTAGTAGTTAGTTAATTAAAGCAAATTCACTCCCTAAGGAGTTATCAAGTTTAGAGGATATTCAGTTTGATTTATCATTTGAGCTTTCTTTGTTTAGAACTAGATCTAAAAATTCAATTCATGACACTGTAATAGACCCCAATTTTATTCAATTTATTGAGTTGAAAAAGGTGCCTATAAATCCCGATTTAGATCAACATGTTTTGGATACTTTTGATAAACTAGAAAATTTAACCTCAACCTTGATAAGTCATATAGATGAGGCCTATCTTCAAAAATCAGTTGAATTGGTTTCCTTAACTACTACTACCCCTATAATTTCTACAAAGTCTTCAAAAACTATAAATACAGCTTCATTTACTACCACCTCACCTATAATATCCACCACATTTTATTCCCTTAAACCATTCATACCTCAACTTTCTCTCCAACCAAACATCTCAAGTTCATCTAGTTCATCTACATCCATCTCAAGCCCTTCTTCAAGCACCACTACTTTGCCCCCCAATCAAACCAAAATCTCAATCATGGAAGACAAATATGCACCTTTGGTCTTACCAGCTCAACTACATGCCATGCCCCAAGACTATCAAAGTAAAATATTTTTGTTTAATGCTACTAGATAGTATACTGCCCAAAAACATGTGAATAAAATGACTAGTTACTTTGAATTACATAAGATTGATGTTTTTGATGTACAAATGAGTTTATTTTCCCAAACCCTAAAAGGGGATGTTAAAAAATGGTTCAAAGGTTTACCTGCCAATCATATCGTTGATTTAGCTGCTTTCCATAGATTTTTTTATTAATAGATGGGAAATAAAGAAAAACCCTTTACAAATATTTTCTAAATATGAAAACATTAGAAGAGCTCCTAATGAATCTGCTCAGGATTATTGTACTACGTTCAACAATATCTATAATTCAATCCCTACTGTCACACAACAATTTGTCACCGTCCTTGTTACCCCTCTCTCGCATCTTGGAGGACTCATTCCGGGACCTATGAGAAGTGACATGACCTACAAACACTTGCATTGCATTCCCCTGAACATGAACTTCATTTTCCCTGAAGACATCTCCTGCTAAAAACCCATAAAAATAGCCCTTTTCCCATCGGCGCAGTTCCACAGTGCAGCACTCGCGCCAATGGGGGAAATCCTCCAAAGAGGGTGTGCCAGTTGGTGCTCTATCACAGAGTCACACTCGTGCAAACCATAATCAGTGGTGTTTTTTAACAAACAAACAACGGAAGATTCATCCTAACAAATTCCTGGACTAAATCTATCTTGATTTGGGTGGTTTGGATTCGGATTTCCATAGAGAGGAAGTGGTTTGCCACCTCTCATGGAAGCTTCTTTAGTGATAGAGCCAATCCCATGATTATTGTGGATGATCCCAACTCCCCTTCCTCCATCTATAAAAGCTTATCCATTTTCCTTGGCAAGCTAGTTCCAAAGATTTAGAATTGTCAAGTTTCCAAGAGTTTCATGCTGCAAGAGCCTTCTTCATTCCCATAAGGCCAAATCTAAGTAAGGAGATTCTTGTCCAATAACCAAAGAGAGAGAGGCTTGTTCCTACTCCCAACAAGCTTTCCAAGACATGTGCTGCTGATCACCTAGCCAAAGGAGGATCTAACGTCAAAACTATGGTTGTATTCTTCTTTTATTATTATTAATAAACGACTATTGTTATGGTTCCACTCTTATTGTTCTTTGTAATGATGATGAGTTATATCCTTTTTGACTGACATATAGTTACATATGTTGGATTTTATGTTTGTGTTTGTGTAGTTTCTTGTATGTCCAGGTGTCCATTCACTGAGATCGTGGGGATCATGATCTGCCAGAGCAAAGGAACGGAAGCATCACCTCTTCTACAAGCACTAGCGTTGGAATCCAGGTAGGCCTTCATCATTGGTATTTAATTTGCAATTAGGAACTTGCACTGTAGCGTTGTATGATTGTTGCTAGACCCGGTTTGGGCTAGTAGGGATCGCCTTTGTCCACAGAGGGGTTTTACCTCCTCAACAATTTGGCGACTCCGCTAGGGAATCATCTTGTTGCTTGATTTGTAAATTGTAGATGGAGCTTGAAGTACGAACAGATAGCCTTCGAAACGCTATTGCTCTGCATTAGCGAAGTAGATCAACGCCACTTCAGTCAATCTTTGGTTTGGTTTACAGACTGAACAGCTTGGGAGCTTTTCTTGTCTTTTTGGTTATTTCTTGGTTTTTACCTGCTTAGTTAGTCTTTTGGGTTGACTTCTTTTGTTGTTTCTCGCCTCTTGGTTTACCTAGTTAGTGTTGGCCTAGCTTTGGATTACTTGTTTTTTATTTTTGCATAGAAAACTTGACTGGCGCGCTTTCATAGCGTTACATTCGTGCCAATTAGTGCTAGTTGCTCATTTACAACCCACGCCAATCTTCAAAAGGCGCTAGTTGCAGCCTGATAGTCGTGCCAGGCTTGGGAACTTTTGAAGTTTGCTTGGTTTTGAGCCTCTTGAGCTTTCTTTTTGTTCTGGGTACCTTTTTTCGACTACTTAAGTGTGTTGGAGTCTTGTTTGACTAGCTTTGATCTTTACCCTTTGGGTGTTTTCCGTTTTCTATCGATTTCACGTTTCTAGCCCTAGGGCATCTAGTGGCTTTGTGTGTCGAGCCTTCCTTAGGTGTTTTTGGTTTTCTATTGGTCCAGTCGACTCTCTGATTTCTCCCTTGCACTCGTTTAGTGGTTTTTAATCATTTTATTGTGTTATTTGAGTGACTTGCCTCTTTTTCACTTGAACTTTGCTTTGTTTCTCTTTGGGCCTAGATTACATGGCTCATTTGTGTCTTTGGGACTTTTCTCATTTTTGAAGGATTTCTTTGTGATTTAGGGATATGAATGTGCTTGTATTGAGTGGAATTTGTTTGTTATCATTTCTCAAAGTTTTTTTAGTGCATCTTTCCATCAACATAAAAGAAAAAAAATCTCTTTTGCTTTACATTAGTTAATGTGAACTAGAGATTCTCATTGTTATTAGTGATTAGTGACTTTGAAGAAAAGTTTGTTAATTTTCATTAGCTGCATTAGAGATATTGTTCGTTGTTTTGTGATCATTTCATTTGTGTGAAAGCTCTCAAACTCTCTCGTAGCTAGCATTCATCGAATGAAATGATATATTGTGGCATATAGTTTGCATTTAGGAAATTTTGAGACATTACATACGGTAAGGCCTGAAAAACTTAAACATAATACAAGATACAACTTTAAAATGAACTGAATGAATCCTAAAAATGCGTTGGAAACATAACGCACACTTTTTATAGGTCTAGGCTAGAGACGTGCCTCCGACGTCGTTAAACCTAGTCACTTTTGTTTCCACTCAAGGTTGGGTGATTCCTCCTTTTGTGACTCAATAGTGGTCTAGTACAGATTTGTGCTCCCACGTATCGTCGAATATATGGGAAGACCCCACTAGGTTATCATCCTTTATCCATAGGAAGTTGTGTCTACCGCCTTATGACCCGTAACGCACCGAACACAGCATCCAGGAAGATTGACTGCCGTACGGAAAGTCCTTGGTTTTCATACAATTGCCAAGGTGTATATGCAGTTTTATGGATTGTTTGGTAAACCTTTTGCCTAGTTCTCCAGAGTAGTCACTTTTGATCCTTTTCGGACTCCCTAAAAGAAAAGGCTCATTTGAGCATTCGTCACTTCGGGCTCATTAAACATTCGAAGGCAACTAGATTCATCTTTTTTTCCTTTTCTTGACTCTTTAAATATGAAAAGGTCAAGTTATGTCCTTGTGTCTTAAAATTTATTTAGCCACGTTCACATTTACCCTGTTAGATCTTGTTTGCATTAGTTTGAGTTGGGTCCTTCCTCGTTAGTTTTCCTAGGATTTTTTGAATCGAATCATCTTAGTCGAATCATCAATCCCGTCTCCCGTTCCAAGTGACCAAGGGTCTCCTTCTTTTGCTACTCCTGACACACCGGTTGGTAGTGGTACTCTCCCTGTTATTCCAAGTATCCAACCGCTGAACTCTCGCGCTCTAGAAGATGATTTCTACGATATCCTTTGGAACCCTATTTTGGAGCCTTTCGAAGAAGATACTCCTATTACTCCTCCTGGTGTTTCGGTCCCAATGTCTTCCTCTGATATGGATGACGCATCCCCCATCGTGAGTGGAACACCCGTTGTGACGAGTGTTGAAACTCCTATCTCGGTGGAAACACCAACCTTCAATGTCACCCCTCTCGGTGTCACGTTGCCCGTAAGCTATAGGGCTTTAAGGGATGTTATTGGTTCTAGGAGCTCTTTTTTGGGCACCATGTGGGATCACAACATCACTCCCACTTCGGGATCTTTTACTCCTCAAATTCACAATACATCTGTCACTTCATTCCCGACTATTCCAATTGTCTGTGTAGCTTCTTCACTGCCTGTTGTTAGTGCCATTACGACATCCTCGATTGTGACCACTGTTGCTGGTCCATCCCACGGTTCGGTAAATAGTGGCCAGTCGGTGCCTACATCCGAAGTTTTTGATCCTACGCTTAGTGCCCCACCTTCTTCTGGTTCCATTCCAGCAGGGGGGGCATACGAATAGTATTTGCAAACTGTCCAGAATGCGGGCTCGCAATGTCCATTTCATTATTATGATCCCGTAGGGCATCATCTTCATCTTGGATCCTTACCATCTCAACTTGCGGTTGAGGTGTTAGTCCCATCAAACGTTGCTTGGGGCACCACTCCATATGGTGGTGGCCAAGCACCTCCTGCAGATCAAGGACCGCCTTATCAAGGACCACCTTACCAAGGTCAGCCGTCTTACATGCAGCCTTCTTATGGGCAGCAGTATTATGGGCAATCTTATCCAGGGAAACCTAGAGGCCCACAAGGACAACCCTTTCAGGGACAACCTTCGGCCTATGGTGGTCCATCTTTTACTTATCTTGGGAAACCCTCTGGAAATCCAGGACAACCTTATATGCAACAAGGACAACATGGGGTCCAGCAGGGATACCCTTCTAGTCAACCCTCTGGAAATCCAGGACAACCTTATATGCAACAAGGACAACCTGGGGTCCAGCAGCGATACCCTTCTGGGCAGGGTGGTCAGCCTTACGTATAGCAAGGCCAACCCAATGTCCAGTCTGGTCAATCATCTGGACAAGTTGGTCAACCCGAAATTCAATCAGGCCAACCAACTGTCCAGTCCGCTTAGCCGTCTGGTCCATCAGGACAACCCTCGGTTGTGCAAGGACAACCCAACACCCAACAAGCTCAACCTTCTAGGCAAGTGGGTGAATCTCAAGCTCAACCAGGGCCCTTCTGGCTAGGTGGCTCAACCCTAATCCTCTCAAGGACATCTTTCTGGGCCTGCTCAACCAGGCATGCAAATGGTTGTTGCTTCTCAAGCTCCACCCGCTTTCCAGCCCCATGCTAGGCCCCAGACACAAGCTAGTCTTCAAATGCAAGTTGGGTTTCAATCTAAACCTCCTTATCAAGCACAACCTGGTTCCCAGGCTTAGTATGGAGCCCCGCAACCTTATGGTTTCCAGCAATCCCAGGGGCAAGCTCAATTTGCCCCATACCAAAATTATCAACAAATGCAGGTGACTCCTTATAAGAATTACCAACAACAGTATGTTGCTCCTGCAGGTCAAGTTGGTAATCAATGGGGTGCTGGGGGGCAAATCTAGGGTCAGCAGTCTAGTTATGGCTATAACTCCTATGGACAAAATCCCTACAGACAAAACCCCTATGGGCCAGGTCCGTCTGGACAAAATCAATGGGGGCAACCAAAAACTGGTTGGAACCCTGGTGCTACCCCTTACCCGCGGCCACAAATGTCCTTCAATGCTCAGTTACCTTTCTTAGCAATGTTGGAACTGCCAGATGCGTCCAAATTGACTAATGATCCTATCCTTCATAATCCATTCTGGCCACCAGTTCCAACCAAGATTCCCGGTGATTGTCCCAAATTTGATGGCAAAGCTGGAGAATACCCCCAAGCCCACGTTATGACTTATCATATTTGGTGTTCGTCCAATTCATGGTTTGATGATTCAGTCCGGCTCTGTCTTTTTCAAAGGACTCTACTGGCTCTGCTACTAAGTGGTATATTGAGCTAGCCAGCAGATCCTTTCAAGATTTTAACTCGTTGGCAATGGAATTTTTAACTCATTTTCAGTTGCCAATTCGGTACGAGACGAGAACACATCTCCTCACGTCTCTTAAACAGGACATGGTCACGCACATCTCTGATCATATACATGAATGGAGATGGCGTCATCATTTGATTAAGTTCTAGATTCTTGATCAGCTCCTGACCGATTGGTTTACAACCTCCTTTGTCCCTGCGATCGCACGAGACATTGCTATGGGGGCATGTGTAACTGAAGAGCAGGTTATTGCGTGTGCTCAATACCTTGACTTGGTTTATTCCCAGTTTGGTACCCTATATGATTATTTGCCTGACGCCCCGAGGCCCGAAACGTCCAAAACTCCACCAAAGCCATATGTTGACGATGTCATTGGATCTATAAATCCATCGTCTAAGAAATCTTCCACGAACCCTAGGAAGCAAAAGTCGTATGTTTCGAACGAAAATACTTCTCAGGCTGTGTCTAATTTTGGAAATACTTCTGAGGTTAACTTCGTCCAGTCCACGACGGTGAATAAAGCCTCGAAAGGGAAGAAGAAGGGAAAAGGGAAAAACAAAGCTGATCAACCCAAGCAGGATTCCCCTAAATCTCCACCCGAGGAAGGAGCCAAACAGAAACCCAAGTATCCTTGTCTTATCTGCGATGAGGATCACTACACCAAAGACTACCCAAGGCGGTCCGAAGTTGGTCGCTTGTTGAAAGGTGCTCCTGGGACTCCTGCGGTGCTGAAAGAACCTTTCCCCTCACAACAAATGCAAATGGTGGCTGACCCATCCTCATCTTCTTCTCCCTTTGGTTCTCAAGTGTTCATGGCTGGAACGATTCCCGTTCACATTACTACTTGAGCAAAAGAATATCCGTCACCTGTTGGGAAAGAGCCTGAGGTCCCCTCGAGCGCTCCTCCACCTAGTTTTGGTCCGTTCCATATCGAGAGACCTAGTACTGAGACGCCTATTCGACCCCCTCCTAAAGGTGTAATCTAGAGATCTTCTTACAACCCTAATGCTCGTGCTGCCCAGCACTACAACATCATTGAGGACTTAGCTCAGGCTCCGTCAGCTATGTCTGCTATAGAAGTTCTCCAGAGCTGCCCCCCCAGAGGAAGTCCTTGCTATCAGCCATCAGTGGCATCGACCCGGCCGACTCGGATTTGATTACTTTTGATCTCGAGAGCCATGTACCGAGATTGCCTCACCAAATTGCCTTCCTTATCGAGGTCATCATCAATTCTAAAACGATTCATCGTACGGTTATTGATGAAGGCGCTTCAACTTGCATTATGTTTGTTGCTTGTTGGAAGGCTATTGGTTCTCCAACCTTGAGTCAGTCTCCTACAACCTTGGAAGCCTTTGACGGGAGAGAGTCTCGCCCTTACGATATCCTCCAATGCTTGCCTATTACTTTGGAAGGGAAGACTGTCGAAGTGGAAGTTGAAGTTGTTGATGCTAATCTTACTTACAACCTCCTTTTGGGCTGAAGCTAGACATATACCATGCGAGCCGTGGCTTCATCTCTATTTCGTGTCATTTGTTTCCCTCATCAGGGGAAAATTGTCACAGTAGACCAGCTCTCCTTCTTCGCTTCCTCTTCTGAACGCAATGTGCCTTTTGTGGAGCATACCTTCATTCCATTAGAGAGTGTGGGAGCTGGGTTATTTAAAGATCCCGCCCTCATTGGTGTCTTTTCACTCCTACCTCCAAACGTCGCTCCTATCAATATGATTTCAGTTCGCTCTGATCCTTGGGTTCTTCCCCCCTTTGACCAAATAGAATCATGGGGCGATGAGATGTCGTTGAGTCTCGCCGAGCTCAACTATGTCAAGATTGTTTCTATATCGGCTCCTCCTCCTGAATCTGCTTCATTGAGAAGAGCTCTTGACTCGTATGCTCATTCCCCTTGGCTTGGAGACTATGCTTCTTCGGATCCTTTAAAGGAAACATTTCCTTCTAACGAAGCCATTATAGAGACTATGTCTCTCGAGGAACCCCCTTGGTCCAATCTTCACCATCGTTCCTCATTCCTCCCTACCCATCGAGAAATGCTTGCCTGTCTCGAGCGGTTTTCTCATTGTCCCCCCACACAACCCATTCAGACACCCATCCAAGTATATCAAGTGTCCTCTGAAGGGAATATGGGAAACATCACGCAAACCCAACCGATTGACATCTCTGTTAAGCCAAGAATTGTCGAGCATATCCATGTTAGAGTAACTTGTACTCCTAAGGAAATGCAGCTTTATACTGGTCTTTTTCGCGAGTTTCGTGACGTGTTTGCTTGGTCTGATGAAGAAATGCCCGGCATCGACCCAAGCATTATGGTGCATGAGATACCCACGTATCCGGGTGCTAAGCATGTCCGACAACGTTTACGCCCCGTGCACCCCCGAAAGGCCACAACTATTAAAGCGGAAGTCAAAAATATTCTCAAGGCTGGTTTTATCTACCCCATCCCACTCACAGATTGGGTCTCCAATATTGCCCCTATGAATAAAAAGCAGGGTACCATCAGGGTCTGTGTTGATTACCGTGATATTAATCAAGCCTGTCCCAAGGATAACTACCCCACACCCTTCATTGACCAGCTCATTGATGAGTGTGCCGGAAGTGAAATATATTTGTTTATGGACGGCTTCTATGGTTATAACCAGATTAATATTGCACCAGCTGATCAACACAAAATTGCCTTTATCTGTCCATGGGGAACTTTCGCTTACAAAAAGCTCCTTTTCGGTTTGAAGAACGTCGTTGCTACCTTCCAATGCGCGATGTCTTATGCATTCCATGATATTCGACACATCGTGCAACCTTACCTAGATGATCTACCAGCTCATTCAGCTAAGTTTCAAGACCATCCTGCTCATCTTCACGAAATATTTCTCTGCCGTCGACACTACCGTATTCGGCTCAATCCGCATAAGTGTGTCTTCTACATAGAATCTGGCAGACTTCTCAGGTTCATCGTCTCCTGAGAGGGCATCCGTCTAGATCCCCTTAAAGTCGAGGCCATTCTGAATCTTCCTCCCCCTATTTTGTAGCAATTACAGAGCTTGTAGGGTAAAGCGACTTTTTTACGACGCTTCATTCCGAGCTATGCCAAGGTGGCCAAAGTTTTTACGCGGTTACTAAAGTGAGACACCCCTTTTCAATGGGATGCCGCTGCTCAGGAGTCCTTTAAGCACCTCAAGGACCTCCTTGTTTCTGCCCCTTTATTGCGTCCTCCTAATTACCATCGTGATTACACTTTGTATTTGGCCGCTGCCGATACCACTATTGGCATGGTTCTCATTCAAGATGATGATGATGGCACTGAGCACGTCATTTATTATCTCAGCCGCAATTTATTAGATACAGAATCTCGATATGCTCACATTGAGAAGTTGGCATTGGCCTTCGTTTGTGCCATCTAATGCTTCTGCCATTATATCTTGTTGCGCTCTACGACAACGATTTCTGATTGCAACCTGATGACATACATCTTGTCACGTCAGTTGCTGGGGGGTAAGTACTCGAAGTGGATTGTTATCCTCCAAGAGTTCGACTTGGAAGTCAATACTGCCAAGTCCAAGAAATCCCTTGTCTTCGCTGAATTGTTGTGCTCTTTGCCATCTCTTACTGCGTCATCTCGGTTAGAGGACCATATTCCGAACGAAACCCTCTTCTTAATCAGCACCCTCGATCTCTGGTATGGGGATATCATTGTCTATTTATAAACGTCCTCTTTTCATCCCAAGACATCTAAGGATGCTCTATGATGGATTCGCCATCAATCTCAACCATATCGCATTGTTGGGGACACCCTGTACCGTCTCAGCATTGATTCTGTTCTCCGCCAATGATTAACACTCGAGGAAGCTGAGAGAGTTTTAAATGACTGCCATTCTGGTGCTTGTGGTGGTCACATGTCCGGATATGCTACTTCTCAGAAAATCCTTCGCACTGGTTACTTTTGGCCCTCCATCTTTAAGGACTGCATTCTTGTCGTTTGCTCTTGTCACGAGTGCCAAATCTACCAACGGAAGATGCATGCACCTCCCGTTCCACTGCACCCCGTTGTTACCGTTGGCCCTTTTGCAAAATGGGGCATTGATTATATGACCTGTAACCCTCACTCAGCCGGGGGGCATGGGTATATCATCGTTGCCGTGGATTACTTCACAAAATGGGCCGAGGCAATGCCCACATTATCTGAAGACGGTCACACCGTGGCACAATTTTTATTTAATCATGTTATCTCACGGTTCTGAGTCCCTCAAGCCATCGTCACTGATCACAACAAGCATTTCCGTAATCATATGATGACTAAGATTACAACCCAATTGGGCCTACGGCACGATAGCTCAACTCCATACTACCCTCAGACCAACGGTCAAGTAGAAGTTGTCAACAAGGTTCTAGTTACGATGCTTCAATGAACCATTGGCATGCATAAGTCCAACATGCACTTGATGTTGTTCTCTGCCTTGTGGGACTACCGAACCTCTGTGAAGGATGCCATCAATTTCACTCCTTTCCAATCGGTTTATCGACTAGAGGCTACCCTTCCCATCAAGTGTGAGATCCCTTCTTTAAAATTAGCCGTCAAATTACTCCCTGAAACTACTCGGTAGAGGAACGCCTTCTTTACCTGGAGTGGCTAGACAAGACTCGTCGACTAGCCTCTCTAGATATCGAAGCATAGAAGAAGAGAGTGAAAGCTCACTTCGATCACATGGTACATCCTCGTTCTTTTGTTGAGGGAGATTTGGTCCTGCTCTACGATCAAGCCAATGATAAACTGGGGGCAAGCAAATTCGAGCCCATGTGGCACGGGCCTTACATTGTAAAGAGAGTTTTGCAAAAAGGGGCCTACAAGCTGATTGACTATGAACGAAATCCCCTGGATAAGCCCCGAAATGGGCTTTACTTGAAAAAATATTATGCATGAATTCCAGGCACTCTATTTTGTACATACGTGTGCTTTAGTAAGTGTGTTGTGTGTGCATGTTTTCATGTTTTGGCTTGGTGTGTCGAAGTGATTTCCGCTTATTGTGTCCTTTTTCTTCTTGTACAGATGTCTGGTTTGCCTTACATTGGTTTCACCGATGGCGCCTCCCGCAGTACATGCAACCTATCTTCTGTGGCATGGGTGATCTACGATCCTCATGGTGAGCTAGTAGACCTTCAAGGGGTTTGTCTAGGTTGTACCACGAACAATGTTGCTGAGTATAGTGTTGTGATTGAGTTACTGGCCGAGGCGATTAATCTCAGTATTCGAACATTGATTGTGAACTTGGATTCTCAGCTTGTCGTCCACCAGCTCAATGGGCGATATTCCATCAGAGACCATCAGATTCTAAGGTTATATCTATGTGTTAAGTTGTTAGAAAGGGATTTTGATTTCATCACATATCAACATATTCCAAGACGATTTAATATGTTAACTGATGCATTAGCCAATTATGTATTAGATAGACATTTGCATAACATGTATTAAAATGGCATAAGAAGCATAAAAAACATAATAAACCATAAGCATATGTATATATATATGTCGAAATGTTTGCACAACGTGCATCATAAAAAAATAATACATGTTCATCTTAATACATCCGAAGACGACATGTCTCTCAAAAAATATGCATGAAAACAAAGCCTAGATGTCTAATCCCTATGGTGCTCATGATAGCATGTAACTGCATGCACTAGGCATCTCAAGAGATAGTGGATGCGACTGGTCACTCCCATCGTATGTCTCTGATACACTAATGGGACATTCGCTAGCCGAGCATAATCCAGGATCCCCCGAGCAATACCCTCAAGGTTATGGATTAGTTCTCCACCCTCAGCACCATCTTCCTGAGGTTTTGTTGCAGGCTGGTTTCTCCTTGAGATAGGAGACATGCTGGTTAGTCGCTCTGGGCCAACATCTGCATATACATATAACCGTTGTTAGAACAAGCATGTATTAACAAAAAAAATCATAAAACATAAAATCAAAAAGAGGTCATACCTAACTCCTCATCCCAATCCTCTCCCTCTGGCAGTGGGAGATCCATGTCACCTGTGAAGTCAGTCCCTTCATAAGGCCAATCCTTAACCACGATCAGCTGGCGACAGAGCCACATAAAGAACTCTGGCCTCCAAGACATTTGTTGGCCTCCTCCCCCTCTAGGCATCAGTGCTTCCCAGCGAGCCATTCTCAGCTCTCGTGGCACCGGATCAAGTACGATGGCCCCTTGGCCCTGAAAGATTGGTAACCATTCCAGAATGAACGTTACCAAAATAGAACCATACCCAAACTACTGTAGTTTGCCTCACTTACTTTTTGTAACTGTCTCTTCATGTTGGTAGTCACTGCTGTGGCCCAATCAAAGATAGTAGGATTCAGACACTCTGTGGCCAATATGAGTTGGTTCTTTATTGCTTGGTGGGGGTGCCTGCGCCCCTGTAGCCCGTGTGATGGTAAATAACACCGCTTTGAGTGTTAGATCCCGGATGGTGGCAATATCCACTTTTGCACTTCCGGATCTGAATTGTGCCCCTGGGCAAACCCGTTCCATCACCTCGCCCATCTTCTTACCAGATGGCCTGCTACCTGTCAATATGGGCATTGGCCCTCTGCATGACAGTCCCGTGATGAAATAGATGTCAGATAAATCCAGTTCCAACACTTGATCTCGTATGCGGAACACTTGCTCGTGTTCATCCCAAAGATTGATCAAGTACCGTAAGAGCTCTGATTGAGCTCGTAGGTAAGGTGTGAGGAAGAATTTTTTTAGCTCGCAATTCCTAAGGGCTTCCATGCAATCTTCATCTTCTATGGCCAATTCATCCACTCTATCATGCTCCCTTTCTTTCCATTGGACTACCATTTTGTTCGTTTCCCTGCATCCACGTGATCAACAAACATTGATTAGATCTCTGGTAAGCTGGAAAATGGATTGAAATACATTATAAATGTTAAAATTTGAAAAAAAGAACATGCTCGGCCGTTGGCGCGACTGCTTTTAAAATAGTTGTGCCCATTGGCGCGGGTTTGTGCCCGATACCCTCGCCAATGGGCGTGGCCCTAGTTTTTCAAAGACCTCCCATAAAGATCGAATGAGGACACAAAAACTATTAAAAAATGGACAAAAATGGAGTAGGAGAAAGTGCCTCTTACCTGGCACTGACGGCGCTCCGAATGGTCGCACGGATTTGTCACAATCGCCGCCCGAAGATCGCACACCAAACACACCATTGTTGCTCTCCAATGAGGTAAAAGTAAAAAGTAATTTTGGTTTTTACCATTTTGACATATTTATGGATTTTTTCACTCAAAATAGGTTTTAAAAGTCATTTCTTATGAATATTTTAATATATTTTTGTCGAAAATGGGTTTTACGCTTGTTTTTGTGCAGCGACAGGTTTTTATTCGACTTCGACGGTGAAACGAGTTGTATTTTATACTTTTTCGCACTCGGTAAATACACGAAAAAATCATTATGGAGTCATCTTTCTGCTCTTTTCTGACTCTCTAAATATGAAAAGAATGCCGAGTTATTCCTCTCGACTCACTAAACGTAAAAGAGAGGCGATCATATTTAAACTCTTTTCCGACCGTGTAAAGACGAAAAGATCGTCGGGCCCTTGTTTTTTAGGCTCGTTAACGGTTACAAAATGACGTAGTTTCAATCTCTTTTTTACTTTTTCAGGTTGAAATCACTAATCATGAAAATTACTCCTCGATCGTAATGGTCGGGCGGTTCTTTCAAGCAATGTTTTATACCTTTTTGGGCTCGAGAGGCACAACTTTACGAAAAAGGACACCCCTAGAGTTTACTTTTCCCCTGTCTTTTCAAACTCTCTAAACATGAAAAGGCGTTGAGTTCTTCCTCTGTCAGCCTCGTTAAAACTTGATGACATTGGATTCTGTCGAAATGACGCTTTACAAGCATATGTTATCCCCGTCAAGCTTATCATAAAAAATAATCGGGGTACTCGCCAGAAATGGTGGGGAAGATGGAACCAGAATTATTGTCGTGTCGGCAGTATGTCGCTCTTGAACATGGCATTTATTTGCATTCATGTCTGGGTGGGGACATCTCATCTCATTTTTCACTTGCTTCCGTGGGTTTGGGTGATCCTATTTGACCTCTCATCTGCTCGTTTCCCAAAGAGTGAATGCTTGAAGAACATGCTGGCTGGATCCCTTTGAGAAGGCTTGTCACGTCAAGACTCCGGTTGTAAGCTTTCTCTTATTTCATTATTAATGAAATCAATGATGTTTTCCTATGTCTTGTATGTAATGTACTTGATAGCTCATGACTTATTGACTTTGTGAGTAAATAGTTCATTGTTTTTTCTGGTTACGTGCTTTGTTCTATTTCCTTTTCTTTGTTTCAGGTTGATCACTCATTGAGGAGAAGGAAGCGAAAGCTAGAGCAGTGCAATGGAACTCCATCGACCACCGGTTGAGGTAGGCCTCCAACTTTAACTATTTAAGGAAAACTATTGTTGATATATCCTTGTTTGTGACTAGACCCACTCTAGGGCTAGAGGAGTTTCCTCTGTCCATAGAGGGAACACTTTCCTGCATCACAGTGTCTTCTCTCTGATAGTTCTTGATTCCACTTGGAGATTGATGATCTCTTACTCATCCCTGGGCGAATTCAGAGAGGAAAGTGTCACAGGAGAAGTTTTTGCAAGATTCCATGATCATCCACCTTGCAAACTGTCTCTGCCATTTGTCTACTCTCGCCCATCGTACCCTACAGAAGGGATTTCTAGTATGCATCACACTTCTTGCACTGAGCAGGTGAGATGCATCACACCCTTAGCATTGAGCAATATGTATGGTCCAGTTTTGACCAGTTCTGAGCAACTTTTTGTGGAGAACTTCTAGGTTTTTGATGTAATCAACTGACCTTACTCCTTTAGGGCATGAAACAACACTTTTAGGGACTCAGAAGCCCTTGGTTTATGGACATATGTGATTGGGGTTGCAGTGCCCAAATATGTCTATAATAGTTGCCCCCTAAAGCACGAGGTTGAAAATCTTTTGATGTCGGGTGAAATTCTTTATCATGAGGATCCGAGGTTTTTTGAATTGGAAGGTGACATGTAATATGATACAATACAATACATTATATTCATAAAATTTTCATGATCTAGCTGAGGCGGGCATCCCCATGCTCAGCTTTATAAATTCATTTTGATGTACATAGGACAGACAACCGTCTGTGTGGCAGACTGATGATTCTGATAGAGCCATCATCCTTTGATTCGGATGATCATCTTTGCAGCAATGATGTACATTTGATGTCTTTATTTTCCTGAATATATCATAGCCCGGATGGATGAAACTAGATCCGGGGTCTTCAAACTCGTCGAATCTTCGCTCGAAGTACAAGTCGATCCATGTGAAAAATTTTCTCGAGTCGAACATGGAAAGACATCGCCTGATTACCAGCCAATGATGTAATCTATTAACGGGTGCGAGAGGAATCACTGATAATGATGATGATCCTCAAGGTACTATAGTACAATTTGCGTGGTGAGAATTAGCATTGAACACCGCACAAAATCTTTCAGTCGAAGGAAATTGATGTAAACCTGTCACCGAAAGTGAGAAACTTGCCATTGAGGCATGCAAGCTTCAAACTATTGAAAGGATTGTTCCTGGTTTGACTTCTTCGATAATGAGCTGGCGTCGACAAGAAGTGACCCTGTTTGTGAGAATAATTTCGGCAAAATCACATAAAAAAGCATTTGTCGACGCGTTTCGAACCAACTAGTGAGGTTCATCGTCAGGACAAGTTAAAGAAGTGACCCATCGTAGGAGGGTCTTAACGAATCCCACATCTACGACATGGAACAGAGCAAATGATTTTGTGGAGGTGAAAACGATCTGATGATACAGGGTTCAGGGTGGCGGTCATGAAAGAATGAAGCATGAAGGTATTGCAGCAGGTGAAACACAAGCTAGGTTGGTGAATTCTCTGATCGACTTCTCTTGAACATATCAGCGACACTGAAATGGATTGGTAGCGTTAACCCTAAAGATGGATGGTGCGATGGACCAATGGTAGTATGACAGGTGAACGGAATAACCCAACCTGACTCAATCATGGTGATGGAGTGAAAGTGTCATGTTCAAGAGCGACTTGCTACCAATAAAGTTTCTTCAAGTTTTCTTCCCAATTTTCCCCAGTCATTGCTAACTAGTACCTCTTTATTTTTATCAAGCTTGAGGAGGATAACATATGCTTGTTCTATAATTTTCCCTTTGGGAAAACCCATCTCTATGTTTTAACGAGTCTAGCGACAGTGAAACTCGTTCTCATATCTATGGACAAGTTTGTCGCTGTTGGTTTTAACGAGTTTAACGACAAAGACAACTCAGTCCTTTTTCAATTTTAGAGAGTCTGAAAAGGGATGGAAAGGAAATTCCAGTAATCCTTTTTCGTCATATAATCGCTTAAGTCCGAAAAAGTATAAAATAATACAAAAGGCATGAATTTTTGATAGTTTTAACAAGCCGAACAAAACAAGTGCTCGATCTTTTTGTGTAATAATCCCTCAGGTCCAAAAAGATTAAAATCTAGAGGAGGGATAGCACTTCCGATAGCTTTAACGAGCTAGAGAGGCCAATTGCTTGGCAATCTTGTCATATTTTATGAGTCAGATGAAAAGAGCTTAAAGGAGACTCGTTTTTGAGGAAAAAGTGATATTTTCGGGTAGCTACTAATTCCAGGTAAGGTTTGGAATTTTCCAATCATGGCAATGTCACAAGGATGGCTAACAGAATCACTCATTGCAGCTATTCCTCAAAAGGGTAAATAATCAAATGGAGGCGTACGATTGGCTAAAATAGAGTGGAGGTGATGGTAAGAACACGACCAGGGCTCAAAAGCTGATGATAATGCATTCACAATGGTTATGTACTGGAGGTTGGTTCATTTTTTAATGAGCTTAAACTCTGGGGGAACATTTTCTCATTGCTTAGGTTTAATTTTTAACGAGCTTGAACTTCACATAAAAACTGCTTGTGCTAGTCATATGATAAGGATGTCTCATAGATAGATTTCATTTTTGTGGAGCTTGCACCATTCCAAGCTTTGCTCTGTATCCTTTCATTATGCAAGCTAGGAACGACCAATCCTAAAAGTTTAAAGGGTTGAGAATCTACAAACTAAGAAAATAAATGGTCGCTCTTCACTTGCATGTAAAAATGTTTTCATGCCCCCATGTATAGTGAAGTAGAGTTTCCAGGTTACCCTTCAATTTGCAAACAAATAACTTGCTCTGTCAGGAAAGGCATACCCTTTAACGTACAAAGTAGAGTTTCCAGGTTACCATATGAAAGTTCTCGTGTTTACAAGATAGTTTCCATCCACATAGCAGACAGAAAAGCTTCCCGGCTTAGTCCATTTGGACAAAGGTGATTCTAGCTCCAATCACCTAACCTTGACAATGGAATCTTATTCCGGTCTAATCCCATTTTCCCAAATGGACGGGTGTTAGACTAGTCATATATCCTTCGTAGAAACCTACCCCATACCCAAAGTTTCCCTACCGAAGTAGACCAGGGTGCATGCCCCCTGGGTTTCAGTCATGGCCACCGAATTACTCGCGCTCTTCAAGTGGACGGACTAGAGATTGATGAGACATTCCCTACGTGAAAAGACCAGTTAGGGATGGAATTTGACTATTAGCTATGTGCGAGCCAGGGAATGAAAGCTGGTCTATGAGCTGGACCACTCGGCTTTCACGCGGAAAACACATTACTTGGAAGAGTGAGGAGACAATGGCTCCCATGCTATAAATATAGTCACACCCAAGGAGCAGGTTATAATATAAAGGTCCTTGGACTACCATAACATTCAGATACACATTTTTCCCTCTCAAAGTTATAGGTAAACTTGGAAGGATCCCTAACGGTCGACTGGTTCCTTTGTCGAAGCCCGTTAGATTTCACATCTCAGGCATAAGCGATGGTGAACCAAGTGCTTTCCAAGTAGTTGAGAAAAGGATACTCACAGAAGCCCCTTCATCTATGAAGGAAACGATCTAGGTTGCTCAGAGGTGGGACTGAATAATGGTCGGATATGACCTTGACGAACTTCCTTCCTGCGATAAAGGAACGAGTAGATTGCCCCCTTGTTCATTGGAGTCTGTGCTTACAAAAAGAATTTGAACGGTGTCATTCTCATTCTCTTTAGTGACTGTGCTTCCAAAGACAGGACCGGGTCGACTGCCTCCTCGACCTTTTGACTTTTGTTTGGTGCAGACTTAGAGGGTTTATCTTCAATGATAAATGCTTCAAGCAACCACAAAGTTGTGTCAGTTGGATTTTCAACTAGCGACGGACTCGGCAAGAGTTTATTGTACCCAGGAGGAAGCCATAGCGGTGAAGCATGATGGTTATCCAAGACTCTTTTAGCTTTGTCCAGGAAGGGACAACGGTGGATGGCATGATTTCCTTCACACAGTTTGCAAGGAAATTTACATTTTCCTTTTTGTCCAGAGACATCGTTTTCACTAGTCGATGGTGTACTCTCAACATGATCATCAGAGGTTGATGACACTGGATTGTGCAAACGAGGAGACTAGTCCCTTAAGATCCAAGGAATGCAAGGACAATCTTGATGATAATGGTCTCCCTTGAAAATGACACATGGAGATTTAGGCTTGGATGGTGCAATGTGTAGATTTTCTCTAGATGATGCATGGTAACCCCTTTTTTCCCTTTGGCTCCTTCTTATTTTTCTCCTTCCCTTTCTTCTTCTTCTTAGTTACTTGGTTTTTAGCTTTACCAACTTCACCAAGTGAACAGGAAGGAGGGGAGGGAGAATCAAGTGAAGCAGAAGGTTGGGGGATAACTCTAGTACCATCCAGTTGCTGACTTGATTGCTCAGGAATCACAGTGGTTTGAATGACAGAGGTCGAGAAGAGCCATATTGGCAAGCTAATTGTCAGTCCTGGGAGGGACAATGTGGCCATATGAGGTGCACCAACATTTCCCCAAGAGGAGAAAGGACTAGGATTTCCCTCAAGGGGAAATCCTTAGTTGGTGGACTCCATTTTTCTCAACCTAAGACCAACGAGGGAACAGTGACATTATTCTGATTAAAATAAATTTTAGACGCTTTGACACAACTTGCTTTTTCAATTTTTAAGAGTCGAGAAAAAGTGAAAGATGACTCTAATCGCCTTCGATTTTTAATGAGCCTGAAGTGACAAGTGCTTAGATGGACCTTTTCCTTTGAGTATGAAAAGGAACAAAAGAGACTACTTTGGAAATATAGACAGAAGGATTACCAAACCAATTGAAAAACTGTAGAATACTTTTTACGGTATGGAAATCAATCTTCTCGAATGCTGTGTTCAGTCCATTGCGATCGAAAGGGCGGCAGACACGGCTTCCTAAGGATAAAGGATATAGCCTATTGTGGTCTCCTAATATATACTCGACAGTACGTGGGAGCACAAGTCCATACTAGCACTTGTCATCTCAAAGAGGAGGAATCACCCAACCTACGATGAAAGCGATAGTTACCAGGCTTTATGACGCTGGAATACGTCTCTAGCCTAGAATTCTAAATGTTGTGCGTTAGGTTCCAAAGCGTTTTTATGTTCATTGAATTTATTTTACAGTTGATGTTTCTTAAGAAGTTTGCCTTTCAGGTTCACCACGTGATGTAGATATACAATTCCTAAAATGCAATCTGAGATGATAAACAATCATTTAATCTTCTTTTTGCAATGAAAATCCTAGCTACTAAGGAAAGAGAAGTGGGATTATTTCAACATAGAGTAGAGAGCACACACTAGATGCATTGTCCTAAATCAAAATCAATAAGCAGTCGAAATGGAAATGCACATTCATATATTTGTTTTCGCTTTCTTAATGTGTGAATGACAAAAAGAAAGCTAAGTACAAATCTAAACCATTTCAAGCAACAGTACTAACAATTTTATTTTCAAAAGATGAGAGGAAGATAATGACGACACTTTGCGATTTTGAATTGAAAATTGCTTGCGACACTTGAAAAACTATTAATTCAAATCAAATACAAGAGTAATAGTGTAATCGACCATCAAGAACTGTAGGATTCTTTTCTTTGACTAAAAATGACACTTGCGACACTTCCAAATCAAAAGACGACAGTTTGATTACGCTACTTCTTTGTAAAGGAGAACCGTAAATGGCGAACAATACATAAAAACATTTACAGTTCTTTGTACTACGGAGGCTCAATCATGCGAAGGAAGGGAGTTTCCACACTGGTATATTGATCACAGACAACAAAACTCCTAAATAAAGCTGAAGAGAGTGAACAAAAAACCAAAATCTGGAAGCAGAAGAGGTCTTATCTGATCATTGCACCTATAACACAGGGAAAAAGTGATGCATCTCACCTACTGCACACGGGAGGTGCGATGCATCCAGATTCCCAAGAGGAGAAGGTGCGATGGTCCAGGGACGAGACTTCAACTTGGTTCTTGGTCATAGTTTGTAGCTTAGTTCAGGGATTTAGGCCAAGCTAATGATAGTCAGTAAATACAAATCATAGGGGCTGATCTAATGAGGCTACTCGAGCCACCACCAAGGCAATTAGGATGTTTGCAAATCAATTGTTTAGTTTATAAACAAAACCTGGAGATAGACGGAAGCAGCATTGATCTACTTTGTACTTGCATAGCAAATGCAGTTCGAAGGCTAGCTGGCTTGACTTCAGGCTTCGTCTGTAAGTTTATAAAGCAAACAAATATAGAGAAGAAAACAAGTTATTCGGTCCCCAGAAGAGTCGCTATTTTGTTATCGGGAAATCTAGTGTCTATGCAGAGCTACTAGTCCCACTAAGACGGGGAGCTATCTTAGAAACAAACAGATTAAAGTTACTTTTGTTTTCTTTTATGAGAAGTAGATAGGAGAGGAGCAAAGAATACCAACCTCAATCTTTCATTCAGTTCCTTGTGTTACACAGCAATTTGTCACCGTCCCTGCTACCCCTGTCCCATATCTTGGAGGACTCATTCTGGGACCTATGAGAAGTGACATAGCCTAAAAACACTTGCATTGCATTCCTCTGAACATGAGCTTTGTTTTCCCTAAAGACATCTCCTGCTAAAAAACCCTAAAAATAGCTCTTTTTCCATTGGCGCAGTTCCATAGTTCAGCCCTCGTGCCAAGGGGGCAAATCCTCCAAAGATGGCACGCCAATTGGCACTCTGTCATAAAGTTGCACCCACGCCAACCATATTAAGAGGTGTTTTTAAAACTAAATGGCGGAAGTTTCATCCTAACAAGTTCCTGGACTGCTATCTATCTTGAGTTGGGTGGTTTGGCTACGAATTTCCATAGAGAGGAAGTGGTTTGCCACCTCTCATGGAAGCTTCCTTGATGATATGGCCAATCCCATGATTATTGCTTATGATCCCAACTCCCCTTCCTCCATCTATAAAATCTTGCCCATTTCCTTTGCAAGCTAGTTCCAGAGTTCCTGAGTTCCAGATTTCCCAAATTCCCAAGAGCCTCATGCTGTAAGAGCCTTCTTGATTCCCTTAAGGCCAAATCCAAGCAAGGAGACTATTGTCCAGATCCGAAGAGAGAGGCTTGTCCTTATTCTCGACAGGCTTTGTGAGACATGTTCCGTTGACGACCCGCCAAAGGAGAATCCAGCATCAGAACATTGGTTGTACTCTCCTTTGATTGATTATTAATGAACGACTATTGGTTGTGGTTCCGCTCTTGTTATTATTTATGATGATGATGAGTTATGTCTTTTCTGACTGACATATAGTTACGTATACTAGATTTTATGCTTGCGTTTGTATTGTTTTTTGCATGTGCAGGTGTCTATTCACGGAGATCGTGAGGATTGTGATCTGCCGGAGCAGAGGAACGAGAGCACCACCTCTGCTACAAACAATAGCGTTGGAATCCAGGTAGGCCTTCATCACTGGTCTATTTATTTGCAATTAGGAACTTGCGCTATAGCGTTTGACGATTATTGCTAGACCCGGTCTTGGCTAGTAGGGATCGCCTCTACCTGCAGAGGGTATTTACCTCTTCAAAACCTTGCTTGTTCCTTCTCCTCTCTGATAGATATTTGCCTCTCTTTCCTTGACCACTCCACTTCAAAGAGTACCTGTAAATTCAAAGAAGCATAATACCTTCAAAGTGCAGAGATCTACAATCATAGACAATATAGGACAAGATATATATTGACCACACAAATGCATATATTATTAGACATACAAGAATGTGGAGGAAAACTTGAATAACTTTATTGATGTAAAGATTAGAAGAGAGTATTACAACCCATTGATCTGACCCAGCATCACTCTCCTAGCATGAAAGCCCTTCTTCACCTCATGAAAAGCTTAGATCACCCAACACTATGATGTTCCACCAAGAAACCAACAACACTTCCTTACAAGATACAAGATTCCAGCCTTCGGATCTCTGGGATGAGGTATCCATATATAGATGATTGTAGGGGGGTGAGTCAGCTTCTGGGATTTTGATTAGCGTCTTCTCTCTGATAGTTCTTGATTCCACTTGGAGATTGATGATCTCTTACTCATCCCTGGGCGAATTCAGAGAGGCA
>APFE030484510.1:0-11988 GCA_000404065.3 Pinus taeda
AAGATCCATAGGAGAAAAGGTTCAAAATAAATACCACAAAAACAACCAAATAGTGCATATTAGATAGACCACGAAGTAGACCAATAACTACAATGGAAAACAAATTTTTATTAGTGTACCTTTAAACAAAAAAAACTAGTACAGATCCCCGATATCATCCAGAATCATGATAAAAATCGAATCTATCTCATATAATTATGCTTTGATGTATTTCATCCAATAGCACCAGTAATTGCACCAGCGAAGGCTACGTTTAATCCATCTACCTCCACACTTGTAACCAAAATTACCACCCTTGTGAATTTTGTGACTAATGCTTCCATAATCTAATCTTTTATCCTCATGTTCTTCTTCTTGCAAAAGCTATCGTAGAGATTTTGAAGTAGGCATATTGTCTTCCAAGGGATATTTGGTACTTTTCCTCCACTATCCTTCACATGAATCTAGTCCATGTTATTGATGACAATCAGGATTTCCAACACAATAATGTATTCATAACAACAACCACCAGATAGAAGTAGTGTTCAATATAAATGTCACAGTAAAATAGCACATATTAAAACATAATTAATGGAGACCCTGAAACGTAGTCCAACTATATTACTACCTATCCACATTAAGGGAAAGTGCCTCCATCTCACCTCTCACCAAGCACACCTTTTCTTTCAGCGTCCATCACCCTAAATCCCCTTAGTTTTTGTCGGCATCCATCGCTTGCTTCCTAAAGAACCCATCAACAACATAAAGAAGGACCACTATTCCTTTACCTTTACCTTCTTTACTAACACCTCGTATAAAGGACATTAAGAATAAATTAAATTTTAATACGAAGGACTTATTTTGCCACAAAAACATGTCTTAAAAGCCCCATCCATTTAGTAGTGTCGAATGTAATGACAGACAATTTGTCTCTAAGCAAGAAAACATGAATTGATGTCTGAAAAATCATGCAAGGAAAAGCTGTCACTTTCCCCAGAGTCGGCTACTACGACAAGACGAAGAGTGCAAACAATCGTTGTCTTTATATAAGATAACATGAATGGAAAGTGAAATATCATCCTTGGTATAGGCACGAGATAGTAGTAGCCTACAAGTTGGCAGACTTAGGGTGCACAGTCAGAGTCAATTTTGCAAGTGTTAGGTATTATTTTTTTAAATTGATATCATTTTGTCTTAATTGTTAATCGTCTTAAATGGGTTTCGTCTTAATTTGCATTGTCTTAAGTGACCATTGTCTTAAATATAAAATTTTGTCTTAAAATACTTTTGTCTCAAAATGTTTTTGTCTTAAATATAAAGTTTTGTCTTAAAATATTTTTGCATTAAACTATTTTTGTCTTAAATATAAATCTTTGTCTTAAAATATTTTTGTCTCACTCTATTTTTGTCTTAAATGTAATGTTTTTTTAAATATTTGTGTCAAAATATTTTTGTCTTAAGTTTTATATTTAAGACAGCTAAATTGATATTAAATTTTAATATAAAATAACTAAACTAAAAATAACTTTTAAAGACATAAAATTTCTTTTGTTTTAAAAAATGTCTTAAAAGTGTAAATAGTGAATAAAGCAGTTTGGATTTTCACATAATAAATACAATTCTTTTTTAATATTTATAAACAGAAGCGTCGGGTTTCCCAATTTTCTTTAGTATTTAGAAAAATGCATTAAGAACACCAACAATTCCAGTAGTGAATTTTGAATAATTAACACCTAGAACCGTGCAAAATATTTTGAGAGAATTTACCTCTATTACTTTTCCTCTATTAAACACTTGACATCACTACTGAAGATTTATAATTTCAAAAAATAATGGCAACTGCAACAAATCAAGGCATTCACATGAGAATTCAATACTAATTCTGACCATATAAATAAAGGGTTCGGATATTTCGCCACTTCTAAACCGCTTTACATTGTAGGTGAATAATCAATTAAAAAAAATGTAATTTAGTAATAACATATATATATATATATATATTATTTTTAACTATAAATAGTATTTATTTTATAAAATGTCTAAAAATTAACAAATTAACAAAATTTTGCCCCAAAAATTTGTGAATTCTAAGATAACCAAACTCAAATAAGGCAAACAATAATGAACTCACATGGACAAATTAATTTACCAACATGATTGACCAACCATTTATATTCATTGGTCAATGGTTAAGAGCATGTGTTTCTCCTAAGAGGTCATAGGTTCAAAACCAAAGGGGGGTAGAGTATGTATGTCGTCGTAGACTTAGCAGTGAAATCGTTGTGCGGAGGTGGGTCCCTTGTCCCACAAAAAAGGGGGTCTCATACACCAATTTGGTGTCTTGCTTTACCGTGACCATAAAAATAGATATTATTATTATTATTATTGATATAACTTGTGTATGGAGTATGTTTTGGTTAATATTGTTAATTTATTAAATTACCTATAAAATACTTCAACTAAACCATAGAAAACGATTGTTCCTCTTCCCCATATGTGTGAAAAATAAATATCAATTAAAGCTTATAAATGTGATATTATTACATCTCTATGCCATTATGTATAATTATATGAACAATCAACAATAATAATTGTTGTTTTATTTTATCTTATATATAACTATTACAAACATTTATATTGGAAATCAATAACTATTCTGGTTTAAACATAGTGTCAGCGAATCGGTTGTGTATGTAAAAACTTAAGAATTTAGCTTATGTGTATGTAAAAACTTAAAAATTGAAGAGAACAATATACTTGTTTCATAATATTTCTAGGATAATAATTGTGTACAAAATCTTCTTATCCAACTTGAAATTGAAGCGCAAGGTAATGGCTCCTAGAACAATCACCTAAAATAAATCTTCTAAATTGTTTTCTTTCATTGAAAATGTATATCATATACATATAATTTTAATTGGTAGATGTGTATCTGATTTAACCCAAAATAGAAGAGTTCATATAGAATTCACTATATTTTCCACAATTCAATATCTTGGAAACTTTAGTTGACATTGCTAGTTATTAAGACAATTTATAATTTACAACTAACATATGGATATATAACACATGGTGTTTATGGTGTTCATGAGTAAACACTACTATAAACCAAAACTTGTAATATGATGGAAAGCTATAAATGTTAGTCTATTATACCTTATTAAGATATATTTTTTTATTGTTGTAATCGAATAGATCACCAGTTTCTCATAGCTCCAATATTTTGATCGAAACGGACTTTGCCTGTTGATGATGATGTTATCAAACACCTGCCGAAATAAGCTAATCAATATAGACAAATAAAATTTAAAAAGTCATGGATAATTATTAAGTGATATGATTGTCAAAAGAAAAATCAATTTATCAATCCCAATGGTAATCACTTACAAATCCTCAGTTTTGAATGGTGAATGTTGTTTTTTCCACAAAAGATTGCATGTATGGAAGTTCATCCATGATGATAGCACCGACATCACCTTTGGACAATGCCAAATAGAGAAAAGTCTAGAAATTTCTACTTCGTGGTGTGAGAATAAACATAGGGGAGGGTTGCCATTACCTGTGCGCCCTCCCCGCCACGTCGCAAAACCACATGTCAACCCACATGGATCTGGTACAACACATGTTCACCGTGGAGGTCCACATGTTGGGCATCGTGTCATCACATAAAATTTTGTGTCCGTGTCATTTCCTCCGTTTGTTTGGGGTCATTCCTACAATGTTGCATTTTCCCTTTGTCTTTCTCCTTGGAGCTGGTTGTTGGGTGAAGCCCCCTGCCGAAGATGGCTCGGGAAAACCCAAGAACCTGCGCGCTTTGATTGGTATTGAGGTTCTGATGCAAACGTTTGTTCGAGGTTTAGCGTTTCTGGACCTGAGCTTCATCTGGTATGCAGGTGATGATGAAAATGTTTGTTCGAGGTTTAGGGTTTGTGGTTGGAACATCACTTCTGCCTTTCTTGTGGTTTTCCGCCTGGATTTATTAGTCGTTCTGGACCCCTGATTGTTTAAGGTTTCTCTGGTGGTGGTCTTTTCGCAGTTTTTGTTGTTTGGGGAGGAGCCAATTGCAGTTTTACCGAGCTCGAGGTGGAAGGTCTTTTTTAATAGGTAATTTCTTAATTTGTTGTTTTGTACTAGTTTTTTTGGTGGTTTTCTGTTGTCTAATGGCTTTTTCTTCTAGTTGCAGGTGTGGAAAAGGTCGTTGCAGGTGCGGAGAATGTCTCGCGAGCTCCGGGGAAGGTAGGCGACCATCCATTGCCTGTGTTCGGTAGGACTTTAATCCTACCAGCAATTTCTCTATGTTTTTCAACACAAACAACTCTATTTGGACTTTTTGTAAACTTCCTATGCTAGTTTTTTAGGGTTTAGGGTTTTTGTGGATATTTTGATGTTGTTTGTGGCTTTCCATGATGGTATTTGTGAATTTTCACTGTTATCATGCTTGGCCGTCTCGTGCCATCCTTGGTGTGCCATCCTCGGCGGTTTGCAGAGTTTCAATGGCAAATGAAATATTCCTAAGAAGCAGGGTTAGTATGCTTTTTGAATGGCCTTGACCTTGCTCTCCTCTGTTTCTATTTCGTGGTGCAGTTTACAAATATCTATAGAATAATTATGCCAATTGAGTCACCTTTAGTCCTCTGTGTGTTGGTCTGTGTTCACATAAGTGTTGAGGATGCTCACATGTGAGGTATTAGGTATTAGGTAGCTTTCCATGATGGTATTTGTGAATTTTCACTGTTATCATGCTTGGCCGTCTCGTGCCATCCTCGGTCATTTATAGAGTTTCAATGGCAAATGAAAGATTCCTAAGAAGCACGATGAGCATGCTTTGTGAATGGCCTTGACCTTGTTCTCCTCTGTTTCTATTTCTTAGTGTAGTGTACAAATATCTATAGAATAGTTATGCCAATTGAGTCATTTTTAGTCCTCTGTGTGTTGGTCTATGTTCACATAAGTGTTGAGGATGCTCACATGTGAGGTATTAGGTGGTTTTCCATCCTTGACCATCCCATTCCATCCTCAGTGTGCCATCCTTGGCTGTCCCATGCCATACTCGGCAAATGGCTTCACCCAACAACCAGCCCCGAGTAGAAAGACAAAGGGAAAATGGAACATCGCAGCAATGACCCCAAACAAACCCTCGAAACCCTCGAAGCCCTATTGGACTCTGGTTTAGGTTCTTAATGCCATATTTAGCTTTTTTCCTACTCCTTCTGATAATGAGTGCTCTCAAAAACTTATTATGAGATAAGACTGTCTGGTCATTTGATTTTTGTATTTAGCCTTTTTCCTATACCTTTCGCCATTATCTGTTGTCTATTGTTCATATCAAGTGTTGCCACTTGTGCAATGTTTATTTCATTTATTGGTCTGTAATAGTATTGTGAAGTAGAAGATTGGTTTTCTCGTTCATCGAACAACAACAAATCATTATGTAGCTTTGCTAGCATATTCCTCTTGTTAATGAGAAATTTTCTTCTTCCTAAGCAATTTTTGGTCAATTTAGAATTATTTAATTATTGGTTTTGTCTCTTGCATAGAGTCTCTACGCCTGCTCGCAACTTTGAATCTACCCTATCGAATCTGAAAAATGACTGAAATAATAATCCTAACACCCTCAGAATCCTATAATACAAATTTCATTATTTTTTTCCTTCTTATAAATAGATGTCAAATATTTTAAAGATAATTGGGGAAGGGAAAATAACAGTTAGAGATCGCATGACGATTTGGCATCTCATTTCTCAGATGAAGGATGCCTTTGTTGGTACTAATTCGAGGCCAGCAATTCCCTCTCCTCTTGGCATCAAGGATAGAGCACAGGCTCTGTCTGTCAACAAATAAAATGTGTCCAGGTTCTATGATGTTAACAAGCCTTCAGAATTGTCTCTGTATATAAAATTTTTGTTTGTTTGTTTGTCCCCTTCTCTATTAGTTTACAGGAAAAAAAATTTCACGATGATGGGTTGCCATAGCTGGGCTTCATGCCCTGGCTATCTTGATGTATAGTTCTATATATACATGATTAAATGATACGAGTTTTACTTAACTTTTACAGTTTGTAGCCACCGCAATTGAAATTTCTGTGTCTTGTTTATTTTTGGGGATGAGAAGATCATAAATGATGCCAATTTTACTTAACTGTTGTAGTTTGTAGCCACCTCAATTGAAATTTTTGTGTCCTGTTTCTTTTGGGCGTTGAGAAGATGATTAAATGATGCTAGTTTTACTCAACTGTTGCAATTTGTAGGCACCTCAATTGAAATTTTTGTGTCCTATTTTTTTTGGGGTTGAGAAGAGATTTGGGTTTAGGTATGGTTATTGGTCAGAAATGCATATGAGGATGATTAAACTTCATTTACTTAAGGATTTAGGTTATTCTCATATTTACAGCGATTATATTGGATGCGACTCTCTAGTCATGTGGTGGTGAAGATCTAGACATGGGGTGTGTTGCTATATTAGTGATCTATGTTTGGACCTGGAACCTAAATTTGAATTTGAAGGTAGTGATCTAGGACCTGGAAGCTGAATTTGAATTTGAAGGTTTTCATATGGAAAAAAATATAGAGATGGGGTGTTGTTATTTTAGTGATCTATGTTTGGACATGGAACTAGAATTTTGAATATCTGAATTTAAATTTGAAGGTTTTTTCCTACTCTACTTAATAATGAGTGCTCTCAAAAACTTATTATGGGATAAGACTGTCTGGTCATTTGATTTCTGTATTTAGCCTTTTTCATATGCAACTTGATAAAGTGCTCTGAATTTCTCAAGTGTCCCCTCAATGAATAAAATTATCAGTGGCTTTTTGAAATTTAATAAAACTTATTATGAGGTAGATTGCCTCCTCATTTGAGACTGTTTAGTCATTTGATTTTTGTATTTAGCCATTTTCCTAAGCCTTTGGCCATTATCTCTTGTCCAGAGTTGGAATGGAATGTTATTATTGAATTCCTTACGATATCAATAGACCAATGATTATTTGTTATGAATCTTGGTTACTGTGACTGATGGGATTTTACCAAGGTCTATTTCAGTGCAACATGGTCTATAAGTTATCAATAATCTTGAAATGCTTAACTGAGATTTACCCAAACAATAGTTATCCTCTTGAAGGCTCTATCCTCTTGAATGAGCCTTTAAGGAGACGGGGATCGGTTCTAACCTATTGACCCTATCAACTTGGCCCGGAAATTAACCCTAGTTATCTCACAGAGTTACTCATGGATTCCTCTTTCATTAATTTCCTTTTCTCTTTTAGCTACAACCACTGAAATAATAGTTCTCAATTCGAGTTTAATAGAAGCCATAAATAGTTTTGCTAATCTGTAGCAACTTAATTTAGTTCTAGAAAATTTATTTCAACACAACCACAGTTACACAGTTTAACCGAGCCGCTTCAAGTATAACTAATTAACCAGCAATGAAGGAAACTATTTGTCAATACCTATCTGTTTCCTTCCTTTATTCCTCTAAGCTAGCCACACAAAGTTCACAGAATAACTTATAGAAATAGTTTTATCATAATTAATATTTTACAGAAAGACATATTCCATTGAAAATTTCTTTTCAACACACAGTTAGGTTGCCACAAGAAATCACTACTAGTTTGTAAGCCAAAATGTTTCTGTGACAAGAAAAAGATACAATCTAGTGTTGTAAGCCAAAAATTTTCTATGGCAAGAAAAATATACAATCTAGTGTTGTAGGCCAAAATGTTTCTATTCCAAGAAAAAGATACAATCCATCCAAAATCCACATCATAATGTGGTTAGAACCAAAAAGATATGACACTCCTATTCTTTATGGCCCTAAGAATCTTGAGTGCCAAAACTCCCCGAGTTACCTTCTTGAGCCAGGTAGGTTGGGCTACCAGTCAAGGTCTAATTAGGAAATGGTTGATTGCTGCCATATGATTGATTCCAATTTGCGGCTTCCAACCATGAAGGTACTGAGTACCCATATCTCACATTTGCACTACTAACCCTTGCATTAAGTGGAGGTGTGTAATGAGCATACAAAGAATTGACACCAACATTGGTAGGACCAAGGCAAGTGGGTAAACCGTTAGTTTGATAGTGGGGCACTTGAATGTTTATGAGATCTTGGAATAATTGTATAACATTTGCAATGGAGTCCAATGAGTTTGAAATAATCTTGGTTTCATCAGCTATTCTTTTATCATTGATCATCCCTTATTCCTTTTCAAGTATTTGTTGTGCCTTTCGTTTTTTCTTTTCATGTCTTGCCATTTTCTTTTGTTGGTCCTTAACTTGCCTTGCTTTATCTCTTTCAATCCTTTCATTTGCTCGACATTGTGCTGCAACAATCCTTGATGCCTTCTTCTCCTTGACTAGATCATTCTTTTTCTATTTTAATTCTTGCATTTCAAATTTCTTTTTTTCAGACTCAACTAACAGGTTTATATAGTCCTCTGAGGTGAGTAACTGTGAGCTTCAGCCCAAACGAAGACTACCTGGTGCACCTTGCTTTTTTTCCATTGATACTCTCTCTACTGGTAGCTTTAGGAACCATCCAAGTGTCTTCTCCACCCCTCCCACCTGAATGTCATTGTTTGGTAATTCCCTTCCAGTATCTGTTGGAACTGATTAAACTATATCATTATCTTCATTTGATGCCTCATTATGTCCTTCATCTTCTTCCATTGATCTATTTTCCATAAAAAAATGAACAATTTCACTGTTCAATTATGCTAGTTGTGAGGGCATGTTCATGCTTTCTTCATTGGTTGCTGAGACACTATGTGCATTCATATTGATCATTGCTTCTGCTAGCCATGAAGGTGGGGTTACTTGGCTTGGCAATGCCAATTGGTCATTATCAACTGTATATTCAACAATATCATTACAATATCAGCAACGGGAATTTCATGTTCTTGAGTTGGTGGAACGATCTCCATGTTACTGCGAGTTTGTTCATTGTTATACTGTGTTTCACATATAGTTTCATCATCTTCAGCATATAAGTGTCCTTGAGATAGGGAAATCGTATTACCAGCTACAACAACATCATCTTGGTCATCTACTTCTTGCACTTCAACATTTGTTTGGGCATTCCCTTCTTCCTGACCATCCACATGAAACGCTTGGCTACAACCAGTATCATGCATAAGAGCATCATAGTTCAGTGGCCAGATTCCTGTCCTCCTAAAGCCAACCTTGATATTTGATGGTGTTAAAGCCCTTTTAAAAGGTTTACCTGCAAGCTCTGCTAGCTCAAACCTTTTCACCTCAACCCCTGGATTCTTTGCCATCCATGCAACGCGCTCCGACCTGAAATAGTTCTTGAAAGGGCCAAACACACTAACATCAAGGGGTTGTAGTCTATGAGTGGTATGAGCGGTCAATGTCAATAGGTCGATTCCTAAATTATTTGCTTCCTCAATTTTTTATACAACCATGTGGCTCCCATGGCCATCTAATATCGAAAGGTGTCTGTTATTAGGCGAGACGCCACCTGGTACCAATGTAGAAAAGTGAAAAAGCCAACTTAGAAACAGTTCTTTAGTCATCCATGCATGGGTATGTGCAGCCATGCATGCACCTGGTTCACAGTTCTGTATATAGTTTTTCAGTTGATTTTTACCACTGAATAGATAAAATCCTGGGATTGATTGTACCAATTGCATTGACACAACATAAAATAGTTATCCACTCCCTACTCTTGGGCAAAATCTTTGGCACATTTTGGCCCCCTCTCTTGGCAATTATCTACATGCCACAATTCCTCCCTGCCTGTAAACCTGTTTCATCACAGTTCCATATATGGTCTGCTCCATAAGAATGTTTATCGTAAGCACTAGAAAGTGTGTCATAGAACTTTTGCACAATTGCTGGGCGCAAATTTAATGCTCTATCTTTGTCAAGGCCCTCAACAGTATGCAATACATGTTTTGGATGACTTTTTTTAAACCCAAACCACCATGATTTACCAGGAAACCCATCTTTGAATGGGTTTGGCCTCCCTTGATAGATTTGAGCAACTATTGATTTGAGTTGTATCAACTCTAGCCCATGTCCCAGTTGGGCCATCTCTTTACACCATTCAACCACCACAGCCTCCTCATCCTCAGTCATAACTATAAAAGGTCGTCTACATTTTGTATAATTCAATCTATTTATCCAATAATGTATTGATGAGGGAGGAATACCATGTTTTCTTGTAGATACCTGAATTGAGTATCCATTAAACTCTATGTCGTCACTTGCAACTAAAATTTCTTATTTTGTCCATCCTCTTATAGCACTGATCTTTTTAGTTGAGCTTGCTCCTTGGACTGTTGTTGATGGTGGTTTTATGGCTGATGGCCTGTTAACATCAGCTGCTATCACATGGTCATCCTCAACAATGTTCCCTAGTGCATTGTTGGCATTGACATCAGCTGTCCTATCCTCATCAGACAATGTGCATCGTAGTTGCACACCCCTTGTCTCTCTCCTGCCACTTCTCCTTGTATGAGAAGAGTAACTTCCTTTTCCCATAGATGCAACAACTTGTAAAATTATTGCATGCATTTAGACATTAGAATATTTGTAAATTATGCTTTATTACATCTACAAAAATACTTTTCCTTTATTACAGGAAATTATCAACATGTATGTTATAGGAAATCGAATTGTATTACCTCGTAGTCTCTCATTACAAATTACTTCGTAGTATCTCAATTTCTTGCCTGTTCATCAGTTTAGCAACTTTATATGGATTGAAGTAGGATTCTGTGATAGTTGTTTCAAATATCATTTTCCATTTTTTTTTTTGGGCATTGCCAAAAATGTCTCAGTACTGCAACTTCTCCATTACATTCCATGGCCACCATTCCAGGCATAAATTCTAAGTTGGGAACAACTTGCAGCTGTGATCAGCCTTGGAATGGACTTATCAGTCATAAAAAATTTTAGAAAATTGAACTGAAAAAATTAAGTATGTTGAAGGCATTCATTTTTTTTATTTTAAGGAATGGTTTTAACTTTTCTAAATAGTTGTATTTAGAACCTACTTTTTATTCAATGGCTGTTTGTAAAACCTTCCAGGTATCCTTTTAGCAATTATGGCCAGGCAGATCATGTAAGAACTCTGATAAATGAAAACAATGAAAACAGAATTGTAAGAACAATGAAATTCAATGGCTATTTGTGAAACCATCAAAGTATCCTTTTAGCAGTTATGGCCAGACAGATCATGTAAGAACTCTGATAAATGAAAACATTGAAAACAAAACTGTAAGAATAATGACTTTCAATGGTTGTTTGTGAAACCATCCAAGTATCCTTCTAGCAGTTATGGCCAGACAGATCATGTAAGAAATCTGATAAATGAAAACAATGAAAACATAACTATAAGAAGAATGAGTTGTAATTGATATAACTAACCTGGATATATTGGCAACTGTTTTGTGATGTTGTCTTCAAGTTTGTTGAATAGTTTGAAAGCATAAGATGCAACTTCAACAGTGGTGTTGGATACCTATGACTGGAAAATTCAAATGATTGGCAAATTCAAATGCAAAATATGCTCTGCTTTGCGGATACAAAGATCCCATATTTCCAAGGCAAGGTAAGGTGTGTACATGCCTTCATGTTTACTAAATTTTGATGGATGGTCCAACAGTCTAATCTGGATCATGCCATGTTTCAATTTTTGTTGTAGAATAGAGAAAGAAGTCTGTCCAAACTGTTTAATCTTGGCACACCAATAGCTAGGCATAGAAACTAAGGTTCCCAACTGCTTAATCTGGGGCCTTGGAAGCAATAAGGGTAGTGCTAAATAGGCAATTAAAAGAAAAGCCAATGGAAAAGAAAAGGCACATAAGGGTCTGCAAGTACAAGTGCACCCTCTAAGAAGAAACAAAAAAATGTTAGGCAAGTAGATGGGTAGGTAGATGGGGTTGCAGAAGTGGTATTCCTTTCAAACTGAATCTTGCTGGTCAATATAAGGAAAACAACACAATGGAGCATGTCTAACTTCCTTTTTTCCTTATTTTACACTCA
>APFE030484514.1:0-52298 GCA_000404065.3 Pinus taeda
TTGAACATTTTTCTTCTTAATATGTCCTTCTATCTTGATAGTTTGAGGAGTGGTAATTTCAAACAATGAATTACAAGATATGGTTGGATTCATTTCTTCTTTCCTATGTGATCTTTCACTTCTTGCACCTTTTTCTTCTTGATATGTCCTTCTATCTTGAGAGTTTGAGGAGTGGTAATTCTTGCCAATGCTTTACAAGATATGGTATGATTCATTTCTTCCTTCTCTGGGGTGGGTCCTGGCATATATCCTCTTCTTTTGATGTTTCTTGATCCTTTTCTTCCTCATCTTCATAATCTATGTAAAACAATTTCTTCTCAGCACACTTATGACCTTTAGTGCATTTGTTATCACAATTGTAACAAAGCCCGTTTTCTCTTTTTTCTTCCAATTGTTGTGGTGTAACCCTTGTAGGTTGTGGAAGGCTAGGAGAAACAACACTTCCATCTTTATAGTTGTGAGGGGTATGCTTCCTGGTTTCCATAATTTTGCTTTCCACTATGTCACAAAGCCCTTTTAATCTTTCCAATTGTTGTGGTGTTGCTCTAAAGAAGGTGTTGCTCTTTGTATCCTCATAATGTGCTATCATTTCCTCCGTGAAAATTGACCACGTAACAAGTTTTTTACGAGAACAAAGCACTTTATACCATAAAAATTGATCTGGTTCTAAATATGAAGATGCAATACATACCTTTTGTAACAGTGGTACACCATGTAGATCAAAATATTGCTCCATCTGGCGTATCCAATTTACCGGGTCCTTGCCATCAAACTTCCTCATCTTGTTTTTTCTTGATTTTAGGAGTTCGATCTTGAAATGACTGTAACTTTGTACTTTCAGATATTTAAGCTCTGAAACTACGACCTCTAGTAGTCCTCTATGTCCTCTTTCCAATGCCACCAGTCTGACCCCAATTGGATTCTCCAATGAAGAGTTATGCCAAATCTCCCACAGTGACCTGATTATAGACTAATGTAGTAGAGCGAACTTGTACGACGTGCCACGAGTCACTGTTTCAACCTTTGGATCTTAAAAATGCATACAAGCAACTACAGTCAGTCCTCTTTCTGCACCTTCTTACGAAATTTGAATTTGATCCCCAGAGAGAAGGTTATGACGATTTTCCCCAGGTCACCTGTTTGGATTGTAATTCAGGAGTCTGCAAAAAGACCAACTTCCTCAGATTATATCTCCGCAAATATCGTGTGAAAAGCTCTAAAATTTGGACTCGAGGTTCAACGCAATTTCTTTTCAAATGGGTTTTTTTTGCGACTTGTGAAACGTCACAAAACAAAAGTTATAGCGAAAATTCCACGATGACTTGTTTGGAGCAGCGAAACCCTAGAATCCAAAGCTCTGATACCAAATGTTATGAAACCAGCTCAAGAAAAGATAGAAAAGAAAATCAACCTTAGCATTCAGCCTCTTCCGAGGGGGAAACTCCTTTACCTTACTAATGAACAATTTTGATATTAGAAATGAAAAATACTCCTTTCTAATATAGGAGCTAAAGGCCATACAATCAGAGCCCGGACATAACAATAATAATGTAAGGGCACAATAAAACAAATAAGTGGGCTTCTATGGGGCACAATAGTAACAATATGGTCACTACATGGGTACATCAATATAATAAGGGGGTTGTACTAATAACAATAAGGGGTTATACTAGTAGTATAGGGGCCTAACATTCTGCCTCTTCCTCTCTTGTTTCCTTTGCCTTGACCTCTACCACTTCCAAAAGACATCTGGGTCTTAAAGGCTTGCTCTAGAGATGATTTTTCATTTCTACTCAACCTGTGTTCATGTGTTATCAGTTATGCATGTAGCTCATCAACTGAGAAGTTTGAGAGATCCTTTGTCTCTTCTATGGTTGTGACAATCACATCAAACTTTGAGGGTAGGATCCTTAATAGTTTCTCCACAATCCTCCTTTCTTCAAGAATTTCTCCATGAGTCCTTATCTGTGTGACCAGACTAATTACATGTGTGAAGAATGAGTCAATATTGTTTGACTCCTTCATGCAAAGATTCTCAAAATCACTCCTCAGCAACTGTAGTTTTGTTGTCTTCACTTTCTCCATGCCATGTAGGTTGTCTTGAGAGTTTTCCATGCTTCTTTGGATGTCTTGGCTGCTGCTATCCTTGGAAACACACTCTCATGCACTTCTTGATACAAAAATATGAGGGATTTTGAATCCTTCTTCCTATTGCTCTTCAAACCCATATTCAACAAATTCCCATAGATCTTGTGAGGCAAACAGGGCTCTCATGGTTATTACCCAATAGTCATAGGTTTTCCCATTAAATTGTGGGAGCTGAGTATTAAACATACTCATGCTAGTGCTTGTGCTGGTGCTGGAGCTAGCCATTCTTGCACTCTAAACTATGCTTCAAAATACAGACTGTGTATTTGAAAATCATTGTCTGTCTTCAACAACAACACATAAAACTAATCTGGAAAATACCTACATCCTTTCTTGACTATCTTCACTCTGCTGGAGAAGCTGCTGCAGCAAGAAATACTTCCTTCACTTCTTTGACACCTTAAAAAAGCCTGGACAAGCTCTGATACCATGTTGGGAATTTCTGATAATTCCAAAACAGACAAACAGAGAATAATACTCTATTTTTAACACAGGAAATTAAAAAAAAAAAATCGTTTGCAGAATACGGTGTTTCAGCAATGCAAAACTGGTGTTTCAACAACACTGTTTTTGACGCAATGAAACAAAAATAATATTTTATGATAACAGAGTTTCAACAACGCACAAAAAAAGGGACTTTGTATTCATTAACAATACTTCCTCTAACAGAGGGATTACAACAAGGCTGCTTCAGAGGCAGTTCAAAAACTTCACTCTCGCAAAAAAAATTACATTACTGTGTCTGCACTGCTGTACATTACAAAAAGCAAAATACTCTGGCTCATCTTAAAATCAACACACTGTCTTTGCACTGCTGCGTCTGCACTTTGCATTGTTGTGTCTGCACTGTTGTGCATCTACAAAACACTCTATTTCAGCTCAAAAATCTTACACTGGTGTGTGTAAATTTTTCATTCATACATATGCGTTGCTGCGTATTACAAAAAAAAAAACTATCTCTGCACACTGTGCATTACAAACAGCACTCTGTCTGTCGTCAGATCACACTACTTAGAAAGAAAAAAAACATTACATTTCATATATGGCAACCAAAAGAAAGATTGCGTGAACAAAAAAAAACTACTTGAAATTTTTATGACAAGAACATAAATTAAAACAAGGTATGGAGGGGCTGACAAATAAGTTTAATTCTTGAAATTTCTGGATGTTGCGGTACATTCTCCATGTCCGCAGTAAAACCTGGTGTCTACTATTTTTACCAACTGCAATAAATTACCACCATTATGTGAATGACCACAATTTCGTAATAAATCACTGTGTAATGGTGAATTCAGGCAAGGGCTGGAGTTGCAGCTGTTTAATGGGGGATACATCATTGGAGGGTATGGCAAAGGAGTGGGCCTGCAGTTGAAAATAATATTTCAACATACTTGAAATCTAACCAATAGTGGAGATATAGGGTCTCTTGGCTCAAAAATAACTATTTTAATTTTGTTTTAGTCTATTTAAGTGTGGAAATTAAACTAGTTTAGACCTATCTTGGATCTACCAAGCACCGAGAGGATCAAATATCTTAAGATGCAAAACACTTTTATAGTAAAAAGAAATTAAATGATTTTGGTAGTTTGCGCCTTAAAATGAATCTCAACTAATTAAAAAAACAAATAACTTTATTTAAATTAATATTCACGAATTTAATTAGTACTTTCATTTACTTTACATTTTCGAATACTTACTTTTCCAAATAAATTCCTTAAATACTTACATGTATCCAATGTTTTGATGTAGTTCATAGAGCACTCAAAAAGAATATCAACAATACTAATCAAATTATTATTATGTAGTTCATATACCATTGATACTGGAATGCTACCTAAAAAAGCAAGAAAATTTAAACTGTAACATTCCTGATGCTTTTCCTTGAACATAGACCATCCCTTTCTTCCAGTAAATTCCAATCTCAAATCTTCTTCACTAGTTCATGACCAAATAATTGTAAAGTTGCCAACTGTTTGTTCCCTTGTTATTCGACATATTGTTACTTGCTTCCTACAACTTTCCGCTGTTGTGGTTTATAGGTAAATACCGTCAGGTTTGATTGGAAAGCGGAGGAGACAATTGAAACAACTGATCTTCGTGTCTTTTTGTTTCCAGGACATAGGGATATGTCGATGTGTAACTATAGCAAAACTGGTTGGAAAGATGAAATTACATTGAAATTTTATTCAAACACCATGAAAGAATTGGCTTAATTATTCGATGCATACATGTGTTCGATGCATCTTCCTAGACTCCCCGACTTATAAAATCCACAAAACTTAATGTAGTGGGGACGCTTTACTATTTGGAAACACTTGATCCACCCATGATAGAGAAGTTCATGTTTGTGATCCACAGGGGTCTCTTAAGGTCACATTTGACGAGTACCAGATGTTTCTAGACCACAATTTTAAGTACTACCTTATCCCCAATGATAGAATTCCAGGTGGTATTATTATTACAGGTGGACAGCATATTGCCATTTCTGTTTGCCTTTCAATTGACAATGGCGATGATGAGTGGATGGTACGTGGTATTTTCATTAAATGTGGAAAACATATTTCCGTTTTTGTTTGCGTTCCAAATGACAATGGCGATGATGAATGGATGGCCGATGACGATGACTAGGACTATGATCATGATGATGATATTGTGTAGTATGATGATGATATTGGGCAGTATGACTATGATGACATTGGGCAGTATGACGATTACAATGAATTTACTACCCAATATAATACTAGGCAGTATGACCATGATGATGATTACAATGATGATATTGTATGAGCATGACGATGGTGACGTTAATCATAGGATGATAAACGTGAACACATGTTCTCTTAGTTACGGGAGAATAGCTGGCAAGGATTACACCTAATGCTTCAACGGTTCTGAGTTGAGAAAGTGGGTAATGAGATGTCCGATAACGGCACTTACATACAAGGAAGACACGGGCGAGATTTTAACCCGTAGTAAGAGAGTAATTTGTTGCCTGTGGTCCCTGAAATTACCGTTTGACGTCAGCGATAGCTCTGAGGATGATGACTGAACCCATCAAATTATGTGTATCTTGAGGAAAACGAGAAACTGTTATGTTTAACTATTATATTGGCCTATGCTTAAACCCTCCACAAATAATTCTCATAAATGGTGAAAAATAATTGTTTTTTCTTTGACATTTATGAATGGAATTACAAGTTATTTGTGTAAAAATGAGATCTATAGTAAAGCAGAAAAATTACTTGATGCTGCATGTATTTCTGCAATGCTCTTAATAGACTGTGTTAAATTTTGTTTTGAAAAATAAACCATTAATTTTGTTTTGAAAAATAAACTTTTTTTAATAGTTAATTTAAAATTTAACTTCATTTTTATGAAAATTAATTTTAGTGTTGTAACAGTTAATTTAAAAATTAATTTCATTTTTATGAAAATTAATTACAACACTGGAATTAATTTTCTTGTATTTCTTGAGATGATTTTCATATCAATCCTTCTGCGTTGTTGTTCTCCATTATTTCCCTGATCTCCAATATTTTTGTGTTGTTGTTCTCTAGTATTTCTGTGTTGCTGTTCTCCAATATTTCTGTGTTGCTGTTCTCCAGTATTTGTCTGATCAATCGTTCTTTGTTTCTGCTCTCCATTGTTTCTCTGATTTCCACTATTTCCTGGGATGCTTATCAGGCTCTGCCCATAATAAATACTTTGGACAATGCCAGGTACATCATTTCTAGTATAATAAAGCGTTATCTCCTCCAAAATTGTGTCAAGGCTACATATCTTGTCAAATAGTATACCTCTTTGTCCACGATCTAGATGATATGTTCCAATGAGTACTGATATTATGTGCAATAGCCAAGCATCTGAGCGCATTGCCACAGAAATGAACTTGAATATCTATGATTGGATCACTTCTATGGCAATGCGCTCAGATGCTTGGCTATTGCTCATAATATCAGTACTCATTGGAACATATCATCTAGATCGTGGACAAAGTGGTATACTATTTGACAAGATATGTAGCCTTGACACAATTTTGGAGGAGATAACGCTTTATTATACTAGAAATGATGTACCTGTCATTGTCCAAAGTATTTATTATGGGCAGAGCCGGATAAGAATCCCAGGAAATACTGGAAATCAGAGAAACAATGGAGAGCAGAAACAAAGAACGATTGATCAGACAAATACTGGAGAATAGCAACACAGAAATATTGGAGAACAGCAACACAGAAATACTAGAGAACAACAACACAAAAATACTAGAGATCAAGGAAATAATGGAGAACAACAACCCAGAAGGATTGATATGAAAATCATCTCAAGAAATGCAAGAAAATTAATTCCAGTGTTGTAATTAATTTGATTTAGATAAACAAAATTGGGGTTTGATGATGTTTCTGATAATTGAGAGATTTGATAAAGTGATATTTGTTGTAGATGCAAATTAGTGGTGATCTTTATTGTTAATTGGCTTTTGCTCATTAATTTTAGATGAGGGGACTAGATTGTTGAATTACACTATCTTGAAAAATCCGAGTCTAATTATATATGTTGCTTCTTAAGTTGATATCTTCAACACTTATACTAAAGTGTTAGTAACTTTTGTTTATATTTTGCAATAGAAGATATTATCTTTGAACAATAGCCATAAATATTCTCTCATCCATTTATTTTACAAAATATCATATGAAAGTGAATTGTTTTTGTTTTTCCTGTAAGGAAGACCAACATGAATGAATTTAGTAATTTTTTTTTTTTTGCCTAATTCCATTTTTTCCTTAGAGGCTTCTAATCAATTTATTATACCTAGTACTATCAACCAATTCCCTATTTTCAAATATTGAAAGTTTCAAATTCAGTTCCATGCCATAAAATAATGTTTATAATCTTCCATACCAAATTTCTTCAACAATTCAAGCACATTTATAGTGTGATTAAGGAACATTTGATTAATATAACTAATTACTTTAGATCCAAGATAAGAATTAAGTGACACCCATGCTAGCATATTGAAGCCAACCCAAAGTTCTTCCATAACCACTTTGACGCAAAGTTCATTATTTCTTGCCATGAGTTGCTTTAAAAAATATAATGTTAGCTTGATTCCCTTTGTTCAAAACCTATATGTGGAGCATAAAATTATAATGATTGATCTTTTGTCACTTTCAAGTTGCTTAGATTATTAAATTTGTATTAAAGCTTGTGATCTTAGTCTTTAGTTGTTTAGCTAGCTCATTCAAGACATCGTGAAGTTTTTGCTATAACTTTTTTTCTAAGAGCTTCTAGACAATGAAATTTTGAATAAATTGAGTGGAAATAGTGATGTACAAGTTATTAAAATTTAAAGTCCTAATTTGCTATGAAGCTATGTTTTGTGACTAATCATGAAATCACTCTCAAGCTAGCCATCCCATCCACTGTATGCAAGATCCATTAGTGGATCCAGGCCAATATCATAGGTATCGCTGATCCAACCACATGGTCCCAACTACTTTAACGCCAAAATCAAATTGCACCCAAAAAACCATATAAAAATGAAAAAATGCAAAAATAAAATAAACTACAGATTCTCACATTATATGAGATCAAGCTCTATTACCCACATAGTTAATCAAGCATTACATATATAAATATTTACATATCTTAAACGTCAAATCACACTCTATTATACAAATAATTAATCAAACATCTCATATCACATATATAAAAAATACCAATCTTAAACATTCTAAATCATAAAATTTTAATATACAAAAAAATAAAATATAACTCACATAATAAAAAAACCAACTCATAACCCTAACTAGAAAGTCAATAAACTAAGAGTATAACTCATCGACCAAACAAATCACAGTTCCAAACACTCCATTATTCTAACATAAAAATCAAAGTCAACTACTTATCATGCACCTTCCAATCTAATGCGAAGCATCGAAGTCATTTTCTCATCAAGCTTAATGGGAAGCATAACCATTACAGTCTGCTCATTTTTCTCATCAGATACACCTACACCCATTATTGTGTTTCAATAACAATAATCACGTGTGCTTCAGTAATTGAGGAGTAGATTTTTAATTAGTCAAAGGCATGTTATTTCATATTAAGGTGGATGGAAATCCCTTGACCTTTTATATTTTTTAATTGACATTTTAGATTGATTTTCAAGGGAATAGGCTCTCTATATGCATGCTCATCTATGGTTGTTAGGTTGCATTGACTTTTAATAAATTTAAAAAATTATATTCTTACAAGGTGGCTTCCCCCACCAATTCCCTAACGATTTTCAAAGCGTACTTAAATTTAGAAAAATTGTCTTATATTTTGGTTGTAAAGGATAGAAGTTGTTCAACGCTCCTCTTTTTATCATTGCCTCGGATTCTTAACCGTTAATTAAAATCAAAGTTAGTAATAATATTTTTGTTGCAATATTTAATAACAATATTTTTGTTACGATAGTTTTCTTCGTTATATATTTATGAAGCCTTGAGCTATATCAGCCATATTAATATTTTTAAAGTTAATAATAATATTTTTTTTGTAATAGGTTTTTTAATTATATGTTTATGAAGTCTTGGGCTATATCAATGAAATTAATTTTTAAGCAAATTCTTTTCGTAGAAATCACATAAGAGAAATTTTTGGGGGACGCGTTTCGAACCAACAAGTGTGGTTCATCATTAGGACTAGATGGAGAGGCAGACCATGACAAAGGCTCTCTATTTAAGCTTTTCCACTGTCATCTAGTCCTAATGATGAACCACACTTGTTGATTCCAAATGCATCGGTCAAAAATTTCTCTTATGTGATTTCTACCGAAAGACTTTGCTTAATTCATTATGGATCATAGAAGCTTGAATATAGAGACATTAATATTTTTAATGTGGTTTTGTTAGTATGTAAACGGACTATCATAACTCACTTCATATGATAGTTGTTCATGTTAAAGCAGGCAATTCCCACTTGCATCAATGTGTGTTAATTCTACGAATTTTTTTAGGCCTACTTAATTGGTTATGTGATTCCCTCCAACTAATAGTGCTATATTGTTGTGTGGTTGAGATACTCTCTCAATTAATTGATTATGTGTGAAAGTTAGTTATTGTATATTTATAAGTCACTTTCCATATTTATATGGGTGTAGTCTAACTTATAGACAAGATGACCTTTTTCATGACAATTTTTTCTGATTAGTTTTAATAAAAATTTCACAAAGAATTTTAAAAAATTGAGTTTAAATTGTTTAATCTGCATAATTCGAGTTTTCCAGGGTTTTCAAGAGCTATAAATCCATTTATGCATTCAAACATGTATTTCAAATAACCAAAAATATTTAAATTGTATTGTCTGATTTTGGCGAATTATGATGAAGTACACTTTCTTATATAAGTTAGACTACGCCATTTATATGTACCATCATTTAACCAATGTGAACTATAATATGTGCATTTTGTAAACTCATTTGACCAATGTGAACTATATTATGTTTTTTCTATAACTTTGCGTTCGTATCAGAGCCTAACCTTGACCTACCGCATCATGGGAGGTCCCAGGGGCATATGAAACAAAGTCTTGTGTGCTGACGTTTTTTGGTTTTTCCATCATTTAAATGCACTTCTTAGTAATTCTATTTAACTACTAACATAGGATGGTTAGTAGGAAGCATCACTATATGAATACCCATTGTAGTTTTGATCCGAATTAGATCCTAAAACACTCTCTAAGTTTTCATAACTATGAAAAATTCATGCCAAAGTTTCAAAGACTTACAAAGGTCGAGCTTATCAGAAATATCATCGGAACAATTGTAATTTGTGAGCAGCGTGGAGCAACGAGGACCCTTGGTCAAGTGCGCAGACGATTGGCCCATGGTAATGCGCACTGTCATGATTGGCGAAACGAGAGGTCTTTTTGAGAAACAGGGGAGGTTTTTGATATGCGATTAGTGACAAGTCACTAATCGCATATCACCGACCAAACCCCTTAGTGAAGGAAAAGCCCTGAGCAACCCTGAACTGAAAATTCATAAAATCGTACGGATATCGCACTGATTCTGCCAAAGGCGGGTCCTACACGAAAACCAACAGGATGTCGGAAGGGCTTCAAGCGGTAAACGGTTTCAACCGAGTCCCGCCCAATGCCACACATTGGGTACCATGCATCCGACGAAAGAGAGAGAAACCTACTCACATCGGATGGGTAAACATCATGCTACTTACCTGCCTGATATGGATGGAGACAGTGGAAATGCGTTCCGAGGAATGACTCAATTCAATGGGGTAAACAAGCCAAATTGTATAAGGTTTGATGTCCGGCATGGATGATGAGTTGGCAAAGGTTTGTGTTTCACGGGAAAATCTTGGAGAAAATGGTACTAACAACCGTTCAAACATTTCTAAGAAAACTGTCACTCAGTTCATTATGAAACAGGTGGCCACCTCCCTGTGAGGTGTTACACAGTGATGATGACACAAAACAGAGGAATTCAAATTGACAGAGGGAGGAGAACCAGAAATTCGGGAAGTGGAAATGAATAGTCAAAAAGAAAATTGGATTTAAAGACACGAACTGACAAAGAGAGAAGGGGAAGAAAAAAAACAACAAGTGAGTTGAGAAATCTAAGAGCAGAGAACAGAGAAGAAGTCAAACTGACCCTCGGAAGCAAAGGCAGCATTGAGCCAGATAGAGCCAGAGAGAGTCAGAGAGTATGTGTACTCTAGTGAAGGCTTGAGAGGTTCAAGTGAACTCCTATGTATATTCCTGTCATGTATGAGTCTCAATAAGGAGAGTTTGTGTACGCCAGAGACTTTGGGGATCCAAGTTTGGCCTTACTGATTTATATCTGTTGAGTGAGACTCAAATTGAGCTCATTGTTGTAAAAAATCTGCTATTAAAACATAATAGAGATGCCACCACTAAAGATTAGACCAAGAGATGTTACCCAGGAGTATTGGGTGAAATACTTATTAAACTTGTTGCATTTATATGTTTGCCTGTTGTGTCTTCTTTAACTGCTTCAGCGTCTATGTATTTCACAATATTATCAATCCGTTGCATAAAATAACATAGACACATCCATGCAAATGAGTCTATAATACCTTAATTAATTGTCTTGGATCAATTCTAGATCAAGTGGTATCAGAGCTCTAGGTTATTATGGTTAGACAAGCTTGTGCTGGATTTTGTTGTTGAATGCTAACTAGATCAAAGCTTAAATTAGGAGAAGAATAATTGGTTGAAGCTAACCCGGAAATTGGAAGTCTACTCTAAGAGGAAAATTTCAGAAGAAAGTTCTTTGGAATCAGACTCCCAATTCATGAGAGTTTCATAACCATGAGATCCATGGTGGAGGAAATGTATAGAGAATTTAAGAAAGGTAGAGAAGAAAATTCAACAAACTCCAAACAAAATAAATGTGTAGAAAAATCTCTCCTCCGTTACCATTCTAAAGTAAAAGGGAACATCTTTGATTAAATTAGATGTTAAGTTTGATTTGCCGATATATGATGGAGAGTTGAATGCAGAGAAGCTGGATAATTGGATTAGACAGATTAATGTGTATTTTATGGTGCAGAGCATTGACTCAGACAAAAATAAGATTCAGTTGGCCAGCCTATGCTTTGGAGGCACCACCTTGGTATGGTGGGAAGGTAGGACACAAGTTGACATGAATAATAATGGAAAAGTTCTTTTTTTCTAGAGTGAATTTGTTTCTACAGTTAAAAAGCAATTCTATCCACTAGCCTATACGCAGCAAGCCATGATGAGTTGGCAAACTCTTCACCAATTAAAAGGGCAAAGTGTACAAGGCTACACTTAAGAATTTAGGAAAAGAGCTTGGATTATAGGAATTTCTTTAGACTCAACTGAAACTCTGCTGAAGTGTGTAGGTGGTCTACATAGTTATCTAAGACATACCATTCTCATGTTTAATCCCACTAGCATAGATGAGGTATCTGTTGAGGCTACACATCTAGAGACTAGAGGCAAGAATGTGAACCCAGAAGTCGGGGGATCATCAAAACCCACTGCAAGCAAAGGCAAGGAAAGGAGAAAACAACAATGGAAATAGAGGAAGACAAATTCTATATAAAAGACAAAGCCTTCATGCACTCACTGCAAGAAGGATGGACATGACGATCAACACTGCTAGATCCTGCATCTGGAGCTGAGACCCAAGAAGTTCGATGGAAAAAATAAGAAGACTATTACAACTATTCAAAAGTATTTTGGGTCACACTCAAAATATGTAACAACAATCGCAGCCACAGGTATAAAAGGAAAAAATTCTGAAGCATCTACTAGTAATTCTACAAAATCTACTAATAATGAAGAAAATGAGAGGAAAAGGCATGAGCTTTTTCATTTTTGAGTTATTTCCAAGCATCAAAAGATTGATACTTTGTTTGATAGTGGCTCACAAGTAAATTTAATTTCTGAAGTGATTGTAAAGAAGCTGGGATTATTAACGACACCTCACAAGAAGCCATATCCATTAGGTTGGTTATGTGATAAAGCAAAGCTACAAGTGACTAGACAATGTAAACTTAAGTTTTCTTTTGGGTCAACATTTGTACGTGAGGTTTAGTTAGATATAGTTCCTTTGGATGTATGTGTAATTGTTTTAGGAAGTACTTATTTATATGATAGGAAAGAAATTTTCTATAGATCTGAAAACAAGCATCAGCTCATTAAAGGTGGAGTCAAATATATTGTAATAGCTCATAAACTCAAGAATAATTATACTCTCATAAATTCAGGGAAGATGAAAACAATTGTAAATTCATGCAAACAATTTTTACTGATGGCTGTAAAGGAAAAGAAACTTGATAAAACTAGTATATTTGAGGGCTATAATGCTAAACCACAAGCTGATTTAGAAAAAGTTGTTTCAGAATATGATCTATATTTAAAGAACCTAAAAGTCTGCCACCCCAAAAGGAAATAGTACATGATATTAATTTGCAACAAGATGCTCCATTGCCTAACATCGGAATGTACAGGTTGTCTGCTTTAGAGAATGAAAAAATCAAGAAGCAGGTACAAGACCTGCTCGATAAAGGGTTCATAGGACCTAGCACATCATCATGTGAGTATCCTATTGTCTTGGTGAGAAAGAAAGATGGCTCATGGAGAATGTGTATTGATTACCGAGCACTAAATAAGACAACGATAAAAAAATCGTTATCCCCTTCCTCGCATAGATGATCTATTAGATCCATTAAAATAAATTGTTTATTTTTTCAAGTTGGATTTACATAGGGACTACAATTAGGTTAGAGCTACAGAACAATATGCATGGAAAACTACTTTCAAAACAAAGCAGGGATTGTATGAGTGGTTAGTTATGCCTTTTGGCTTAATTAATGCTCTTGCTACATTCATGAGAGTAATGAATGATGTATTCATACCTTTTATTGATGATTTTGTCATTGTATATCTAGATGGAATTCTTATATTTAGTAAAACATGGGAAGAACATTTGAAACATGTCAAGCAGACTCTAGACGTTTTGAAAAAAGAAAATCTCTATGTTAAGCTCTCAAAATGTGAATTTGGAAAAACATCTTTGAATTATTTGGGTCATATTGTAGGGGGTGGTGAATTGAAGATAGATCCCTCTAAGGTTGCAGCCATTGTAAACTGGCTTAAACCCAAATCTGCGGCAGAAGTTAGAAGCTTCTTAGGAGCAACACAGTATTGGAGAAAGTTTATTGCTAACTTTTCCTTGATTTTACCTCCCTTACATGCTTTAACTGGATTGAATAAGGTGTTTCAGTTGGGAGGAAAATAGCAGAAAGCCTTCAACACCTTAAAAGAAAAGATTAGTACAACACCAATACTAGCATTGCCTGATCTTCAAAGACCATTTGAGATTGAAACAGATGCCAATGACTATGCCATGGGAGAAGTGTTGATGCAACACGGTAAACCCAGATGTTATCATTTTGAGACATTTAATTGTACAGTAGTTAATTATCCCACATATCATAAGGAATTCTATGCATTAGTACAAAGTGTGAAAAAGTGGAAACATTATTTAATGGGAAAAGAGACAGCTATACATAACGATCATCAACCACTTCAATATTTACACTCCAAAACTAAGTTGCAGCAATCAGGACACTATAGGTGTATGGGTTTTCTACAACAGTTTCATCTTGTCATTAGATATAAAAAGGGCATACACAATAAAGTTGTAGATATGTTGTCTAGACCAATCATAAATGCATCTACTATACTTAAGCATAATTCAGTATTGCATGAAAGCTACATTGAACAGTATGCTCAAGATATAGATTTTAAGGATGCAGCAAACAAGTAGAAGAATTAGATTATCATGTTAAGGGCCAACTCTTGTATCATTTTGGAAAGTTATTGTTATGAAACTGGTGTTGCTTTGAAAAAGGTGTTGCACTTTTTATTCTCATAATGTGCTATAATTTCCTCACTGAAAATTGACCGCGTAACAAGTTTTTTACGAGAACAAAGCCCTTTATACCATAAAAATTGATCTTGTTATAAATATGAAGATGCAATACATACCTTTTGTAATAGTGGTACACCATGTAGATCAAAATATTTTCCCATTTGTAGTATCCAATTTACCAGATCCTTGCCATCAAACTTCCTCATCTCGCTTTTTTGTGATTTTAGGAGCTCGATCTTGAAACGACTGTAACTCTATACTTTTGAATATTTAATTTCTTAAATTACGATCTGTAGTAGCCCTCTGTTTCCCCTTTCCAATGCCACCAATCTGATCAAATTTATATTCTCCAAGAAAGAGTTATGCACAATCTCCTAAGATGACCTAATTATATATCTATCTAGAAGAGCGAACTTGTATGAAGTGCCACGTGTCACTGTTTTGACCTTAGGATATGAAAACTATACAATGGAAGCTACAGTCCATCCTCTCTCTGTAACTTATGAAATTCTAATCTGATGCTGAAAAAAAACATTGTGACTATTTTCCCCAAGTGACCTGTTTGGAATGTAATTTGAGATTTTGCAAAAAGGCCAACTTCCTCAGATCATAACTCCACAAATATAGCATGAAAGGCTCTAAACTTTGGAGCCAAGGTTCAGAACAATTTCAACCCAAATGGTTTGGTTTTTAGCGTTGGAAATGGCATAGAAAACAATTTATAGCGAAAATGCCACGATGACTTGTTTGGAGCAGTGAAACCCTAGAATCTAAAGCTTTGATAACAAATGTTATGAAACTAGCTCACAAAAGATAGAAAACATAGATCGATGCCTTAGAATTCAGCCTCTTCGAGGGGGAAACCTCCTTTACATTACACAAATAAATAGTTCTTGGATGATACAAATTACAAGGTCTCCTTTCTATATATAGGAGTCTAAGGAGTCATCATATAATCAAAGCCCACATAATAATAATAATGTAAGGGCACAATAATAACAATAGTGGGCTTCTATGGGGAACAATAAGAATAATATGGGGACTACATGGGCACAACAATATAATAAGGAGGTTGTACTAATGACAATAAAGGGTTACACTAGTAGTATAGGGACCTAACAATTATGTATTCCACAAACTGAAGGAGTAAAGATAATTCAAGAAGCACACACTTCTCTAATATCAGGTCACTTTGCTGTAAGTAAAACAGTTGCATAGCTGCAAAGATTTTGTTATTGGCCAAAAATGAATGAGACATTTTCTAGATATGTAAGAAGATGTACCATGTGTGCTAAAAGCAAGCCCAAAAATAGAAAAATAGGCTTGTACACTCCACTACCAGTTCCTTCTCATCCTTGGGAAAGTGTTTCCATGGACTTTCTTGGGGGACTGCATAAATCTAGAAAAGGTCATGACTATTTATATGTTGTTGTGGATAGGTTGAGCAAAATGTGTATTTTAATACCTTGTAACAAATAGATTACAACTAGACAAACTGCAAAGTTGTTCTTTTAGCACGCATGGGTTCATTTTGGATTACCCACTTCCATTATATCTGATCGAGATACCCAATTTGTTGGGAAATTTTGGTCATTTTTGTGGTAATTGATGGACACCAGAATGAAGAACAGCACAATGTTTCATCCACAAAGAGATGGCTAAACAGAAGTGGTCAATAAGATAGTGATTCAGTTTTTCAGAGGCTATTGCAGCAAGCATCCCAAGCTTTGGGATGAACATTTATGTTATGTACAACATGCTTACAACTGAGCTAAACATTATTCTACGCAGAGATCTCCTTTTGAGACTTGTTTTGGTTTCACACCAAGGTCTCCCTTTGATTTTGTCTTTGGCAAAGACATAACAGTTGATGGGCACAGTGATGTGGACAAGGCAACCAAGTTCATTGAACAAATCCAAGAGATTCACTAGGGAGTATAGGAACAACTATAAAAGAGCCAAGCCAATTACAAGGCAAGGCATGATAAGCATCGGATGGAGCATAGTTTCCAAGTTGGCCATCAAGTCTGGCTATATATCAGTAAATATAGAATGCAAGGTGAAGGTAAGAAGCTGAATCCAATAAATTATGGACCTTTCAAGATACATGAGAAAATTGGTGAGAATGATTTTCACCTTGATTAACCAGCTTACATGCACATCTACTCAATTGTCAATGCAGATAGCTTGAGACTATTTGAACCTTCATTTATTGAAGATCTCGAAGAGTAGAGTAAATTGCCTTATATTAATTATCTATTGACTGAATAGCTTAATGAATTACAGGAAGATACAATTCTAGACCAGAAGGTGAGAACTACACATAAAGGGGATGTTGAGTACCTTAGAGTTGGGCTCAAAGGTTCGAAACCAAGCAGTGTGAAATGGATAGAGATTGGGCAAGCGAGGAATCTATACCCTCACTTCATGGATGCTTAAAAACCAACATTTGGTAGTCCAAAAGTTTTTTCAGTAGGAAGGCCGTGATCCAAATTGGATCCTAAAACACTCTCCAAGTTTTCATAACTCTGAAAAATTCGCCAAAGTTTCAAAGGCTTACAAAGGTCAAGCTTATCAGAAATATCTTCGGAATAGTTGTAACTTGTGAGTAGCATGGAGCAACAAGGACCGTTGATCAAGTGCGCAGACCGTTGGACCATGGTAACGCGTGCTATCATGAATTGGCAAAATGGGAGGTCTTTTTGAGAAATGGGGGAAGGAAAAGCCCAGAGTGACCCAGAACCAAAAAGTCATAAAACCGTACGGATATCACACCGATTTTACCAGAGGCAGTTCCCACATGAAAACGGGCAAGATATTGGAAGGGCTTCCAGCAATAAGCGATTTCAACCGAGTCCCGCCCGATGCCACACACTAGGCGCCACATATTCGGCGGAAGAGAGAGAAAACCACTCACATCGGACGAGTAAATGTCATGCTACTTACTTGCCGAATATGGATGGATACCGTAGGTATCTCGAGGCTCCAGATCAATGATGGAAATGTGATCCGATGGATGACCAGATTCAATGGGTTAAATAGGCTGAATTATATAGGTTTTGAAGTTCAACATGGATGATGAGTTGGCAAAGGTTCGTATTTCGTGAGCAAATCTTGGAGAAAACGGAACTAACGACTATTCAAACATTTTCAAGAGAACTGAAACTCAGTTTGTTATGAAATAGGTGCCCACCTCCCTGGGAGGCATTACATAGTGATGATGACACAGAACAAAGGAATTGAAACGGACAAAGGCAGGAGAACCAGAAAGCCAGGAAGCGGAAACGAATAGTCAAAAAGCATATTGGCTTTAGAGACACGAAATGATAGAGAGAGAAGGGGAAGTAGAAAAACAACATGCGAGTCGAGAAAGCTAAGAGCATAGAACAAGGAAGAAGTCAAGCTGACCTGTTGAAGCAAAGGCAACATCAAGCTAGACAGGGCTAGAGAGAGTCACAGAGTTTGTGTACTCTAGAGAAGGCTTGAGAGGTTCAATTGAACTCCTTTGTATATGCCTATCATGTATGAGTCTCAGTAAGGAGAGTCTGCCTACTCCAGAGACTTGGGGGATCCAAGTTCGGTCTTACTAATTTATATCTATTGAGTGAGACTCAAATTGAGTTCGTTGTTGTAAAAACTCTGCTTTGAAAATATAATAGAGGCGCCCCCATTGGAGGTTAGACGAGGAGACGTAACCCAGGAGTATTGGGTGAACTCCTTATTAAACTTGTTGTGTTTATATGTTTGCCTGTTGTTTTTCTTTAACTTCTTATATCCACTATTTAATATATATTATAGTGCTTAATATATTTTATAATTCCATATAATATGCATATAGGGAAGAATTATGACTTCTATATATATGAAAATTATTAATTAAAAGTATATTTTCTATTATAAGAAATTTATATGTTTTTATATGAATTATATACTAAAGAATATTGTTTTTTAAATATTTAAATATTTTAAAGCCGGGAATTATGTCTTATAGGACTTGAGTAGATGATAAAAAATGGGAAAACTAAAGTTGATCATGAAGGAAAGGAGGGAATCCAGTTGCTACTTAATTTTCAACCATCATCCTTGTTGATATTATTCACCTTTCTCTCACTTTCGATGGTCTCCCTCAACTCCCTATGGTGGAAGTGATCAATCTTAGCAATGACCTAGGAATCCTCAGTACAAACATGGTGTTTGGGTTTCTTAGCATTATCAGCAAGTGATGAAGAGCATGAATGATTATGCTTAATGTAAATTGTGTGCTCCTAAATTATTTGATTGATGGAGTGGCTAGTCTCCCTAATGTAGAGCATCTCACAGGAGCAAGGGATTAAGTAAACAACTTTCATGTTTTTAATGTCCACTAGGTCCTTGACAGATCTAAGGGAGCTCTAAATGGTGTTAAGTATCTTGAAGGTGGCGAAGTCCTTATGTTTGTTCAAAATACGAGCAATCTTGTTAGTGGTCTCATCGATGAAGGAAATTGAAAAATGGTAACCTAGTCTTCAAGTTCATTTTTAACTGTAGGTCCTTTAGTAGGTTTTTAAAAATATATGAGAACATGGTGTTTTCTATAGTCATTATTTAAAAAAAAAACCAGGAGATGGATTTTATCATTATCCAAGTGACTCTCATTAGAAATAATAAAACCATGGGTAGCTAGTGTGTCAACAACTCAAAATCTTTGCACCGAATAATGATAAGAATAGACATGAAGATATTTCTTCCGGTGATTCTTTTTACAAAAAACTTGGTGTAGCATGGAAGCATCTCCCATCCTAGATATAATAATATCAAGGAAAGGAAATATACCATATACCTCAACTTCCTTTGTGAATTTAATGGAATCAGATTGAGAATTAATATGTTGGAAAAGAAAGTCTAACTTGTCCCAACCATGGGGTGAAATGACATAGGTATTATCGACAAACCTCTTCCAAATATTGGGTTGAAATTGAGGAAAATCCAAAGCCTTGGTTTCAAAAGCTTCCATGAACAAGTTAGAAACTATAGGGGAGAGTGTATAACCCATGGAAAATCCCCAACTTTGCTTATAGAATTTATCTTGGAAGATGAAAAAGCTAGAGGTAGGTAGATACCAACCAATTTGGAAGTGTCAGGATTAATAATGTGATTGATATATTTTAAAGAGAGACATTGTTAAAGCTCATGAAAGTATCCCTAGGATCTAGCTTAATATGTTTTAGTTCATTCAGAATGGATGAAAATTCCTTAATGTAGGACTCTGTGAGGCCAACAAGGGTCTTGAGTTTCTGGGCTAAGCATTTAGCAAGAAGATAAGTGGGCCCACCTATTGTATTGAAAATGGGTCTTAGTGGGGGCCCATACTCATGTATCTTCGGAAACCCATAGATCCTTGATGTGAGTGGGCTTCTCTCAATAATATTTTTTCTAAGGGGTTTGAGGGTACTACTAGATCTAATAGCATAAGAGACCTCTTTCAAGATTTTTTTAATAAGATTCTTATTGAGATTTTTTTTCGCTTTTACTATTAAAGAGGTGATCTATCCATTTTCTCATATATTCAAATTTATATAAGATTACAACAAACCCAACTTTATCATGTTTTAGAAAAACACTGTTTGATTTATGATTTAAGGATTTAGGGGTTAAGAAATTAGGTTTGCTGATGTTACTCTTGGGAGGTCTAGATTTCCTTAGAACAACAACACAATCCTATATGATAAACTCCTTAATGTTTTTAGGTGGGTCTTTAATCCCATATTCTATGTTACAATAATGTATTCAATAGGGATTTTTCTTGTAGCTAAGGAAAAATTTAACCCTTTTTCCAAGATGTGATAGATCAGAGGGTTGAAATTTGTACTCAATAAATTAACAAATTGTTTATTTAAAAGGTGAGATATAACATTATAATTAAGAGGGATGAGGACCATTATAACATTGAGTATTTCATTTTCTAGGGAATTCATTTAGGACTATACATACCAAACCAAGAATTAAAGGAAGAGATGGGTTCTTGCAACATACTTGATGACCTAGAATGATAGGGCTTCTTCGTGTCAATAAAATATTTTTCTTCAATATCCTCTCATGTCTCCTCTTAGATAGCGTTTAATATAGGTATTGAGGAAAAATATTATATGTAATGATCCTTCTCACATATGTTGCATTTGTTAAGTGGGCATTCACTTAGAGGATGTTTCTCCATGCACCTAGAGTATAATATAGCTAGAACTTTCTCTACTTCTATGTGTTTCTGATTTGCATGAAACGCACCAAACTAAGAGGACATCAAGCTCAAAATGTTAGTTTAGAATTCTCCACAAGGTTTCTAATTTATTCTTGTGTTTCCCCATTATTATTTGTCTTTAGAATCATATTAGAAGTATCAAATGTCATGGCCATGTTTCTCATTGATCCTCTGGAACTACTTTGAAAAATTTGGGCAATTTGATCATAACATTCCTTGGATATATCTCCTTTCCCCAAGAGATTTAGCATATAAAGGAAATCATCCTGCATTCCTCTAATAACAACTATTTTAACTAATTCCCTGTCCAGATTACTATGCTAAGATATTTGCAAATTATATTGAAGGTGCTCAACATACTCTTCTAAGTTTTCATCCAGTGTCTGAGTGATCCTAAATATTCCATCTCTCTAATTTCTAGAATGATAGTAGTCCTAATAATTCTATATAAAGGTCCTTTTCATCCCATCCAAGGAGGTAATGAATGATCCACCAATTCTCGTAAACCATCTAAGTCCAACTCCCTTTAGTTCAGCTAGAAATAATTTTAGTTTTTGTTCATTGGTGGTGTAATTATAACTCCTACAAAAGTTGTCAAATTCAAAAAATAAATGTATCGAAATATTCTATAATTGTACCCTAAAAAGTAGGAAGTGCAAATAAATGGATGCTCTCCATTAGGTCATGTCCCTGGTGATATCTAATAGGAAACTCAAAGTTGGTAACCACACTACCTCAATTCTACCTAAGATCTTGAGAGTTTGGTATAGTTGTTACAACTGCCCCCCCTAGTAGAGGAGATTTTTCTATTCTTGGTGATGGGGGTTTGTTAAGCTATTCAACCTATTTAGGTTTCTCAAACATGGTAGTCCCATCACCTATTGGTTAATTTCATTTTTAATGAAAAATTCATTCACTTGATTTTCATGTGCAAATGTACTGATTTATATATGGATTTTGATGATTGATATGCTTATTGTAAATCTATTCCTAATATGTTGTTTATATGAAAATTACCCTAGAGGGTGTTACACATTCACATAGGTAAAGGTTTCATTTAACTGAACGCTTTCCTTTTGACAAGGGATTTTCTCCTTCCTCTTTCTCTTTCCTTTCTTTACATTATTACTGCTAGTCTCTTCATGTATGAGCTTCAACCCATCCCATATTTATTTTAGAGAAGTTAAATCAATTATTGTATCAATATCCTTATTATGAATATTTTTATACATAACACATTTTGCCTTAGCATTCCAATGTTGTTCTTTCAAAAAGAGAGAGTCTTTGCAGTAATCATCGCATACAAGCTTCCATACACCAAGTTCATAATATTTTAGTTTTGTTTTAACCTTATCTATCCATTCATGAAGGTTTTCTGTGCTCAGCATAGGTACACTTTGGTAGTCCATGACTCAACTGGACCTGCCTTCAAGCTGTTAGGCTTATAGAGAAGGAACCCGCTTTGATACTAATCGAAGAAAACTTGAATAATGGAGAGGTGCAGGGGGATCAATTTAGTATATTCATGGACATTAAAATTATTTTCATTGATATCATTAACTAAAATATTACATGAGAACCTTAAAAAATAATGACCAGTAGATTGAGTATGTGAAGAACAAGTAATAAGAAAACCAAAACATCACATCACTACATAATAGCAACACATATTGGCACCAAATATATGTCGACACCCATAAAGAGAGAACACCATGATTTTATTATTGATGTGATGCAAAGTCAAGCTCTTATTCCTTATTACATCTGATTTTCTATTGGCTCCAACCTACAGGAGGTTGCTGCCTCAGTTTTTTGCAAGTTGCAACATGCAAAGAAGCTCACTCCCATATGTTTTATGTCGGCTACAACCCATAGGACACTCCTACTTCAACCAACTCCAATTGGATATTTATCAAGCGCTAACTTGAAAGGGGACTACAACCCCCTGATGCAAACAAGAAATAATAATGTGTTGGTTTACCTGGTCATAAATTATACATATATCCACCTTAATTTCTACATGTTCTTCCCTTCAATTCTACTTCACGTAAGTTTCAAATGTGCCAGGTGACTAATGCATAATACCTCAATCAACTCTTCCAGATTCTCCCACTCTCTAACCACATTATGCTTCCAAAAACAACATCTTTTATAAACATAATTTGCTGGTTGTTTGTATTCCACATAAGAATATGAAGTGAATAGGCTTGACTCTTTTCCTTCCACTCATTCATTTCAAAATTCTTCATATTTTGAATATTATAAAATAAATATTTGCTCCACCACATATTATTTCAACCTTATATAATGATTAGGTGCACCAATATCAACATAGTGGAAAAAACAACGTTATTCCACCACAACACGTGCAAGCATTCTCCAATGTAAACAATATGCACATAGCATATGAAAATACTGTGAGCACACGTATGCAACATTCACTCTCTAAAGCCATATATATGATCAAATTCATCTTTTCTTCATGCCATTGCCTCAACCTTATTGAGTCTTGTCTTGTTTCACTGTCATGGAATCTTGCCTTTGCTGTCATGGAGTCTTTCCTTTATTGTCATGGAGTCTTGTCTTTCCTACCATGGAGTCTTGCCTTTGCATCACAACAATTCACTTAACAACAAATTAGCGTCATCGCAAATTATTCATTAAACAATCTCTACAGCATTATCCAAGAATCAGGCCATCAACATGACATGAACATAAACATCAAGCCATCAACATGCCAACATCAATGTTGTATCAAACCATCAATGTATTTGCGGCTCCTTTGTGCCTTGCGCCTACTTGCCTTGCTGCTCCTTTGCTTGTTGTTCCTTGTGCTACTCCTTTACCATCAATGACAATATTTCCAACATATACTACTAACAACATCCTAAAATATTCCATGGAGGTTAAATTCCCACCTATTGAATTGACAATTGTGAAAAATTAAATTAAAATTACGGAATTTCGATTCCAAAATAAACCAACTTATCGAACATAGTAAAAAAAATAAATATATCAAATAAATTATAATATCTAAAAAAATCAAATAGGTATCAAAATTTGTAATGTATATTATTTTTATTCATTTAATATAAAACAATAATTAACAAGGGCTACATAATAGATAATACCTTCTGCTTAACTTAAATATAGATACATAATGATTTTATCACAAAAATAAAGCAACTAATAAAATATTGTATTGTGGAATGCCACCACAAAAAATTAAGAAATATGATTAACTAGTATTGTTTACATTAATATAAGAAAGAAAGAAAGAAAATTATTATAATGTCCACAATGCTAAATATAGCTTATGGGACATATTTCTTCTTCATCAGGTTTATGTATTCCACCATTTTCATGTGAAGCCTCACAATAAACGCTCCCAGCTTCTTGACAATCCCCTTGCTAAATAGATTATCCCAAGAGCTAGCTGCCAGAATATCTGCATAACTTTCCCTGTTGTCTTTGAAGGTGTCACATTTTAAAACGAAATGCTTTTCTGTTTCCATTTTTCTGGAAGAAAAAATATATATAATCTTTTCTCCCATACTCCTTTTGGCCTTTTCCAACACCTTGTTTCACAACAACGTTGATGAGAATTAGTCCTTATGTGAGAAATAAGAATTTTGGCTCTCCAAGAAATATTGGCCTTTATGTACACCTTTTGTTGATAATTATGAGTGCGATTACACACCTCAATATTGTATTTTTTCTTTCTCCCTATCTCCTTATCCCAAGTACCTTTGTGGAAATTATCCATAACAAAATCTTTTATCTCTTTACTATTTATGAGACACATGTTCAAGCAAATACCCCATTTACTAAACCATTTGTTATTTTGCTGCATCCAAGTCTTTTTTTTTTTGCACGATATGCCATTAAAGACAACCATAGGCCAACTGCACTCTTCCATTTGCTCAAATGTTTTTAAATACCTTATGAGTTGCACGATAGAAATTTCTTCAATAGGAGTAGCCCTTGTTTCAGTTAACAAGATAGAGTAAAGAACTACATTTTTAATTTTGAATTTGTTTGTAATCAAATGCTTCTGAATTTTCTCAATTTGTTTCCACTGCATGTGAGATGTATATCTCACCCACACTTCACAACCAGAGAATCACGAGAATCACTAGAAGCCCAAAAAGAGTTTGAATGGTTTTCCAGTCACATAACTTTTCCTCTTTACACCTATTTCGAAAAGCATAAAATGCTTTCCAACCGCCCAAAGTTCTTTTATTTCTACAACCATGTGAGCTTAGATTTTTGTTGAAGTCAATTCTGAGGTATTTGTAATCCAAAACTTCTTCCAAAATGTTGCCTCCAAAGTAAAACTTATGTTGGTTATGTTTTCTTTTTTTAGAGAAAACTATTACTTTCGTTTTGCTAATATTGACTTGTGTCCCCATCCTTTTACAAAATTCTTAAGGGATAGTAAGTGCTCTTGCAAACCAAGAGTAGATTTAGTGATCATAATAAGGTCATCTACATACAAAAGAAGCGTTATAAAATACTTGCCAAAATGGATACCGTCACCCCCTTGCGAATTTAACCACTCCTCAAGATTGTCGATATGTAAACCACAAAGCCTAGGAGACAATGAGCAATCTTGCTTGACCTGGATATCGCTTCTAAAACTTTCAGAAATGCCTGCTCAAGCTTAAATTTTGATTTTCATGTTTTCATATAGCATATGCACAACTACTCTCAAATTCTCACTTCTAACCTAATATTATTATTTTTTAATTGAACCGACTATAAAGTCCACTTCCGCAAAACAAATATTGAATTTATTTTTGTTTAAACATAATAATTAAATCAATTTTTAATTAGGGGAAACATTGACATTAGATTAAATTTGTTGAATGTTAAATGCTAACCATTTATACTTGAAATCTACCCCAATAGTGGGGTGTATAGCATTTCTTGGCTCGAAAATAATTATTTTAATTTTGTTTTAGCCTATTTAAATAGGAAAATTAAATAGTTTTAATCTATCTTGGATCTACCAAGCACCGAGAGGGATCAAATCTCTTAAAATGCAACCCTATTTTATAGTGAAAATAAATTAAATGAATTTGATTAAATGACTTTGGTAGTTTCCACCTTGAAATGAACTAAAGAAAACAAATAAATTTATTTAAATTAATATTCACGAATTTAATTATTACTTTCATTTACTTTACATTTTCAAATACTTACTTTTCCATATAAATTTCTTAGATACTTAGATGTATCCAATTACATATCTTGAATATAAGATGGGTACATTATAATAAAGTTAATGACTAAACTAAATCAATATGATATATATTTTCATTTTCAATATTTTTTAATCATTGGAAAAAATTGTAATCTTTCTCAAATTTATATTCTTCAATCATAAATAAAATGTAATTCTCTATTAAAAAAACTCAATTTTATGATTACAACAATATCAAATGCACACTTAATTTTCAACTTTGGAAACCCTTTGATGTTTGCCAATTATTTTTTACAGATTAAAAATGGAAAACAAATCTGGAAACCTGACATGCATCTATAATAAAAGACCTTGTGATCTTAATATTTCTCACAAAATCTTCTTTTGAACAAATGCTACTTCATCTTCTATCAACAACCAAATGAACAACCAATAGCCAATGGTGCCGAAGCCCAAGGGACCTTCGGCATTCCAGATGCTTCACATTCCGAGGAGATCATTCCGTGGATGATAAAAGGTTGTGCAAACCTTACTGGAAATCGATGGTCGGACGGTGTTTACCTATAAACCACAACAACGGAAAGTTGGTAGGAAGAAAGTAAAAATGCGCCGAATAGCAAGGGAACAAACAATTGACAACCTTACAATTTTTTGGCCGCCACCTAGTGAACAAGGTTGGAGATTGGAATTTACTACAAGAAAGCGACGATCTTTGTTCAAGAAAAAGCACGAAGAATTTTACGATCAAACTTTTCTGGCAGGATTCTAGTACCAATGGTAAGTGAAGTAGATGATAATAATGTGACTACTACTGTTGATATTCCTTTTGAGCACCCTATGAATTACATCAAGACAACAGACGACTAAGTTACCAGGGCTGTATGGATTCACCAATTCAATAATAATATTTCAGATTGTGATGGAAAAGAAACTAATAAAATTACCTAAGTTGAATTACGCAAGATGTTTACGATCAAACTTTTTTTGCAGCATTCCAGTACCAATGGTAAGTGAGGTAGACGATAATAATGTGACTAGTACTGTTGATATTCCTTTTGAGCACCCTATGAATTACATCAAGACAACGAATTACGCAAGATGTTTACGATCAAACTTTTCTGGCGACATTCCAGTACCAATGGTAAGTGAGGTAGATGATAATAATGTGACTAGTACTGTTGATATTCCTTTTGAGCACCCTATGAATTACATCAAGACAACAGACGACCAAGTTACCAGGGCTGTATGGCTTCGCCAATTCAATAATAATATTTGAGATTGTGATGGCAAAGAAACTAATAAAATTACCTAAGTTGAATTACGCAAGATGTTCTTGAGCGAGTTCTGGATAGATTAGAGAAGGTTGCTTTTATTAGGAAATGTGACTGTTTCACTGTAAATAATGTGCTTGAAGTTTATTCTGGATCGGCATAAGTGGAAGTTTTGAGATTAATACATACCCATTGGATGGAAAAGAGGAAGATCAAAGACGCAGCACTTGTTTAGGAATATCAGGTGATGTTTATATTTTTGATGTTTTGCTTTATAATTATATTGCTTTAGTCTGTTACTTAATCTCAATTAATTTTTGAAATGTTGGAAGAGTTGTAGCTAAGTAAAATAGGAGGGAGTAGTTAATTTTTTTTCTTTCCTTTTTTGTCTAAAAACATTTGAACTAAGAAAATTTTGTCAATTTTTTTTTTCAAATTTCAACTAAATTGACCCCATCAAATAGAAAGTTCAATATAATATAATAATAACAAACACTGTTTGATCATAGTACCCGTGTTATGCACTATATTTATGTATAAGCTTTTTGGGAAAGTAGGTTAAAGATAATCATAACAAACATTGTTTGATCCAAGTACCCTTGTTTATGCACTATATATTATAAGCTTTTTGGGAAGAAAAGTACTAACCAAATTGACCCCATAAAACAAAAAGTAAGTTAGATATAAAAATAACCAACACTGTTTGATCCCAGTAATAACAAACACTATTTGATTCCAATACCCTTGTTATTCATTGTATATATGTATAAGCTTTTTGGGAAGAAAAGCACTAACTAAATTGAGCCCATAAAAAAGAAAGTAGGTTAAATATAAAAACAAAAAACACGGTTTGATACTAGTATCCGTGTTATGCACTATATATGCATAAGATTTTTGGGAAGAAAAGTATTATGTATATGGAAAGAAAATGACTTAGTTTATTTTTATGTTTATGGTATCGATAAACAAAAGGATAAATTTATAACTTGTCAAATTAGGTCAAATAATGGAAATTTAGTATTGAAAAGCTTTTATTAATTAATATAGAGTTTGTTCAAAATTATATTTATTTATCTAGTAAGATTTGTGGGTTGTTGTTTTAGACTAAAAAAACATAGTATTTAATGCCCATGAAAATGGTATTATTCCTTGTTGGATAGATTATGGTATTTTCTTCCCAAAAATCTTATACATATATATAGTGCATAACAAGGGTACTGGGATCAAACAATGTTTGTTATTATTATATTTAACTTACTTTCTGTTTCATGGGGTCAAGTTAGTTGAAATTTGAAAAAAATATATATAAATTTAAATGACAAAGTTTGAGTAATTCAAATGTTTTTAGAAAGAAAAGAGAAAGAAAAAGTAAGCTACGACATCATATTTTACTTAGCTACAACTCTTCCAACATTTCAAAAATAATTGAGATTAGTTAAGAGACTACAACAAAAATAATTGTAAAGCAAAACATCAAAATATAAACATCACCTGATATTCCTGAACCAATGCTGCACCTTTGATCTTCCTCTTTTCCGTCCAATGGGCATGTATTAATGTCAAAATTTCCACTTCTACCAATCCATAAAAAACTTCAAGTGCATAATTTATAGTCAAACAGTCACATTTCCTCAAGAAAGCAACATTGTCTAGTTTATACAGAACTTCCTCAAGAACATCTTGGGTAATTTTATTAGTTTCTTTGCCATCACAATCTGCAATGTTATTATTGAATTGGTGAAGTCATTCTTCATCATCATAATCCATATCATAAACAATCTGATCATAAGTCAAAGCCCTAGTAACTTGGTTGTTTACTATCTTGATGTAGTTCATAGGGTGTTCAAAAGGAATATCAATAGTACTAGTCAAATTATTATCATCTACTTTACGTACGATTGGTACTAGAATGCCTACTAAAGAAGCCAAAAAATTTTGATTGTAACATTCCTGGTGATTTTTCTTGAACAAAGACCATCCGTTTCTTCTAGTAAATTCCAATCTCCAATCTTGTAAGGTTGTAAGGTTGTCAACTGTTTGTTCCCTTGCTATTCAACGCCTTTTTACTTCCTTCGTGCCAACTTTCTACTCTTGTGGTTTATAGGTAAATACCAACAGGTCTGTTGGAAAGGCAGAGGAGACAAAGCATGAAAAGCTCACACATAAACATGAGTTGTTGCTCTTCTATTGATGACACAAAACATGATGCTTACAATGAACTCGGTGAAGGGTATTTAACCTTTTCCAACTAGCTACTTGCCTAAAATATCTTGACATGCAACCTATGCAGTCACACACTCAAATTCGTCTATCACTTAACTCGACTTAACTCAACAGTCAAACACTGAACCACTCAATCACTCAGTTAATTGACTCTCTATGTTTAGTCAACTCCTCATGCATTAGTAATTATCTTATTTTAACACTCCCCCTTAATTACAACTACTAAATTAAAACATGACTCATGACAACTCAAACATGCCTACTGGTCTATGTGTCAACTAGGCTTACAACACACAAGTTTCTTCTATGAAACCCAAACACATGTTGTCCTAATGACTTAGTAAATATATCAGCCAATTGATCACTAGATTTACAAGGCTTCAAGTGAACTTCTCTATTGCTCACAAGTTCTCCACTAAATTGATATCTAGTATCAATATGCTTTCTCTTCTAATGAAACCCACTATTCTTGGATAGTGCAATCACTGAGGTGTTGTCACAATATATTACTGTCGATCCTTGTTGTTTCTTCTTGAGTCCAACAAATACTCTTCTTAAACACACTGCTTGACATGCTGCTAATGTTGCTGCTACATACTCTGTTTCTGCTGGAAAAAGTGTCACAATGGGCTGCTTCTTATATGCCCATGAAATCACACCTGAACCAAGGTGGAACACAAAACTAGAAGTTCTCTTCTTATCATCCAAATTGCCTATAAAATCGCTATTTGTGTATCCAATCAAATACTTCTTTTCTGTGCTTACATACATTATGCCAGAATCTCTAGTTTCTGCTATGTATCTTAGAATTCTTTTTCTCGCACTCCAATGTGTATCTTTTGGAGTCTCCATAAATCTTGAGATCAAACTCACTCCTTGCATCATATCTGATCTTGTAGATATGAGATACATGAGGCTGCCAACCAATATTTTGAATAGAGTTGGATTGACATATGATCCTTCATCATCGTTGCTTAACTTTATACCTATTGCAACTGATGTAGGGATAGGTTTGCAATTTTCCATCCTCAATATTTTCAACAAATTTTTGAATTATTTATTTTGACAAATAAAAATTCCTTTTTTTTCAGATTGCTCAACTTCTATGCCAAGAAAATAATTCATGAGACCAAGATTTGTCATCTAAAATTATTTCATCATGGCTTCTTTAAATTCATCCATCTCAAAATCACTTGTAAAAATTTGGTCATCAACATATAAGCAAACAATAAGAATCTGTCCATGCTCATTTACCTTTTTGTACAAGGTAAGTTTGATGTTTTTTTTGGAGAATCCATTTTTGATCATGTAGATGTCAATTCTACTATACCAAGCTATAGGGGCTTGCTTCAGTCCATAAAGTGCTTTCTTCAACATGTAAACATTACCTTCATTTCCTTCAACTTCAATACCTGGAGGCTACTGCACATAAATTTCAAACACGTTGATTCAGTATCGAGTTGTTACAAACACTAACTTCTCTTCTAAATGACCACTTGCTGGTTGACTACTCAATTTCCCAATGGGTGGTTGCAACTACTTCTTCAGGAAAACTACTCTTCTAAATGAAGTGATAACTAAAGATTATGCCTCAGCGATGGCGAAAAAATACTTTCAACTTCCTCACACTGCTCTGTTGTTGCTGCAGTATCTCTTACTCCTTCGATGTTAATTAACTGTCGCATTATTCCTCTAACACTTCCAATCATAGATGGAATCCGCGTGCATGGAAAATAGCATAAGGTAATCACATTTAAGGAGAAGATATGAATTTGTCTCCTCTCACATAGACTACTGGAAACCTGTTTTCTGTATCTCTTTGTAACCTCGCTCTAATACCAATTTATTGGAAAGGCATAGGAGACAAAGCATTAATAATTCAAAAATGAAACACAATCTATTGCTCTTCAATTGATCGCACAAAACATGATTCTTACAATGAACCCGATGAAGGGTATTTAAGCTTTTCCAACTAGCTACTTGCCTAAAATATCTGGGCATGTAACCGCATGCAATCACACACTCAAAGTAGTCTAACACTTAACTCGACTTGATTCAACACTTAAAAACTCAACCACTCAACCACCCAATTAACTAACTTTCTATATTTAACCAACTCCTCATACATGAGTAATTATCTTATTTTAACAAAGCCATCTATCTTCACAACAAGAATCCATTCAATTTTGTTGTGTTGTTCCAAGGACACTTCGCTGCTCTCTCTGTGACTAGGGTTACCTCCATGAAGCAAGGTACATATCAGAAATAATTGAGAATATAATTCTACTACCTCAGACATCTTTCACTCTTTTTCTCCATAACATCGACCAATTCTTGTGGGTGCATTTCTCACAAACAAGAGAGTGTTGTGGGTGGATTTTTCATATAGAGAAAACTTTGGATGGACAGAACAAACTGACCTCTATATAAATATATATCCGAGATGTGTTTAATACCCATTAAAACAGTATTATTTGTAATTTTCCTAATGATGAATACAAAGTTTTCGAATTGAATCGGTACACCATGTTGTTTACCATACGAATTGAAACAGCTAATCTTCATGTCTTTTTGTGACCGGGACATAGGGATATGTTGATGTGTGACTATGGAAGAATTGGTTGGAAAGATAAAATTGGATTGAAGATTTATTCCAAACACCATGAAATACTTCGCTGGCAAACTAAGATCAAGCCCCATAGTCGTCATCATATTAGATTCATTGCTCTATGTGGTAGTGATAGAATATATGTGTTCGATGAATCTTTTGAAATCCTCCAACTTATAAAATCCAAAAATCTTAATGCAGCGCGGATGCCTTACTATTTGGAAACACTTGATCTACCCATGACATAAAGGTTCATGTTTATGATCCACAGGGGCCTGTTAAGGTCGCATTTGATGAGTACCAGATGTGTTTAGACCACAATTTTAAGTACTTTTTTATCCCCACTGATATAATTCCAGGTGGTATTTTCATTACAGGTGGACAACATATTTCCATTTATGTTCGCCTTTCAAATGAAAATTGCAGCAATGAATGGATGGTAGTTGGTATTTTCGTTATAGGTGGACAACATATTATCGTTTCTATTTTCCTTTCAAATGACAATGGTGGTGATGAATGAATGGCTAATGATTATGACTATGATGATACTCGGAAGTATGACAATGATGATACTATTTAATATGATGATCATACTGCTCAGTATGACTATGATGATATTGCTCAGTGTGACTATGATGACACTGGGTAGTATGATGATACTGGGCAGTATGATAATGATGATACTGCCCAATATAATATTAGGCAGTATGAAAGTGATGATACTGAGCAGTATGACGAGATGATGATGACATTAAGCATAGGATGATCAACGTGAACAACTGTTCACGTAGTTAGGAGAGACTGGCTGGTAAGGATTACACTTGATGCTTCCAATGATTCTGAATTGAGAAAGTGGGTAATGAAATATCTGATAACGGCACTTACATACAAAAAAAACACTCGAGATATTTTAACTGGTAGTAAGAGAAGAATTTGTTGCCTGTGGTCCTTGAAATTACAGGTTGACATCATGCATAATTGTTCTAATGGTGATGACTAAACCAATCAAATTATGTATATCTTGAGGAAAACAAGAAAATGTTATGTGCAACTATGATATTGGGCTATGCTTAAACCCTCCACCAATAATTCTCATAAATGGCCAAAAATAATTGTTTCTTCTTTGATATTTATGAATTGAATTACAAATTATTTTTTGTAAAAACGAGATGAATTGAATTACAAATTATTTTTGAAAAAACGAGGTATATAGTAAAGTAGAAAAAATGTCTTAACAAAGTGTGTTAAATTTCATTTTGAAAAATAAACTAATTTTTTTAAAAGCTAATTTAAAATTTAACTTAATTTTCATGAAAATCAATTTCAGTGGTGTAACAATTGACTTAAAATTTAATTTAATTTTTATGAAAGTCAATTAGAAGAAAATTTAGTGTTGTAGTTAATTTGATTTAGATAAAAAAAAATTGGGGTTTGTTGATGTTTTTGATAATTGAGAGATTTGATAAAATGACATTTGCTGTATATGCAAATCAGTGGTGGTATTTATTGTTAATAGGTTTTTTCTCATTGATTTTAGATGAGGGGACTAGTTTTTTGAACTACGCCAAGATCTTGAAAATTCGCACTCTAATTTTACAGGTTGCTTTTTAAGATGATATCTTCAACACTTATACTAAAGAGTTAGTAACTATTGTTTATATTTTGCAGTAGAAGATATTATCTTTGAACAATAGCCATAAATATTCTCTCATCCATTTACTTTACAAAATTATCATATGAAAGTGAATTGTTTTTGTTTTTCTGGTAAGGAAGACCAAAATAAATGAATTTAGCAATTTTTTTTTTTGTCTAACTTTATTTTTTCCTTAGAGGCTTCTAATCAATTTATTATACCTACTTCTATCGACCAATTCCCTATTTTCAAATATTGAAAGTTTCAAATTCAATTCCATGGCTATAAAAGAATGTTTATAATCTTCCATACCAAATTTCTTCAACAATTCAAGCACATTCATAGTGTGATTAAGGAACATTTGATTAATATAACTAATTACTACAGCTCCAAGACAACGATGAAGTGACACCCATGCTAGCATATTGAAGCCAAAAAAAAGTTCTTCCATAAACACTTTGATGCAAAGTTCATTATTTCATTCAAAAATATAATGTATAGCTTGATTCACTTTGTTCAAAACTATATGTGGAGCATAAAATTATACTAATTGATCTTTTTTCACTTTCAAGTTCCTTATATTATTACATTTGTATTAAATCTTATGATCTTAGTGTTTAGTTGTTTAGCTAGCTCATTCAAGACATTTTGAAGTTTTTGTTATAACTTTTTTCTACGAGTTTCTAGACAATGTAATTTTGAATAAATTGAGTAAATAGTGATGTACAAGTGATTAAAATTTCAAGTCCTAATTTGCTGTGAAGCTAGGGTTTGTGACTAATAGTTAAATCAATTTCAAGTTAGCCATCCCATCCAATGTATGCGCGATGCACTAGTGGCTTTGTGACCAATATTGTTAAATATATAACACTTTGTTTGATAAAAAAATGGAGGGAATCATCTGTATTTTCTTGAGTTCATGCCCTTCTTTATATATATTTTGCATTCAACAACTTTAAGTCTAAATTCATTCCACAAAAAACAATAGCCATAGAAATTATTTATATACGTCGTGAATGACTATCTTTTTTGTTTGCTTGCTTGAGGGAGTCTTCTCATTTGATGTATATTTTGCCCATTAAAATTGCTTTTCTTGGTATTACATTTTGCTGCACCATGTTGTCGTTCATGACAAGAAAAATGATTGATATTTTTCCCGGGAGAAAGGAATCTCCTTTGAGATCTTCCAATTTGTTCAACTCATTCTCAGGGGAGAATGATCTTGTTGCAGTGAACCCTTTTTTGATGTCATTCATTTGATTTTATATTGTTGCTTGTTTTTGTTTTCTTCTTTATTAATCATGGTGCTTGTGCCTTCTCCTACATGTCCTTTTAGGAAATCTTCATCATCATATTTAATGTCTACTTTTTCTAAGTTATTCATGGAGACAAGGTCCTCTTCTTACTACTTACACAACCTATTCTTTGCTTCTAACTTAATTATAGCTGAATCAACCTCAACTTCTAATCTTCTACACTATAGGTCTCTCTTCTTGAATTTACTACTCATCACCTTTTATAGTCTGTTTGCTTCTTTAATTTGAGTCTTAAAAATGGCAATTTCCTCATTGTACTCATGCTCTTCTCATCACTTATTTGCATCGGTTTCTTTAGATCTTTGTTTTCATTCTTCAATCTGTTTATACTAGCCAATGATAAGTCAAACCTAGCTTGATTTTTCATTTGTCTTTTCTTCATGAGAGTCAAGTACATTCTAATAACAATGCTGGTGAAAATTCCATGTAAAAATATATAAATTCCACGGATGATTGGACACGTATTCCAAGCTAGATGGTGGGCAAGACATCCTAGGGTGTGTTCATTTGGTTGTTTATGGCTAAGGAAATTGGCAAAGACAATGGATAATGAATTAAAGAGGGAAAAATGTATTTTGCCACATTTATTTATGAAAATAATGGAAATTAGGAGAAAAGGAAGGTGAAAGGTCAGACATTTCATGTGAGGAGGAAATTGAAGGAAAATAATGGAAAATGAAGAAAATGGAGGTCTCACTAATAAAAAGGCTTTTGAGGATCAATGGGCAAGTCTTGGTCAGTTTAGCTTTGGAGCTCTCTCATTATTCTCTCTCTCTTTCTCATACTCTTATATACATAGAGTTTTCTTGGAGCACAATAAGCAAAGAAGGCAATAGGAAGCAAAGATCATGTAAGGAAAGGACAGATCAAGCAACTACAATAAGCTTCATTGCATATATCAACTTCCATGTGTATTTTCCTTGCTATATTTCTGATGAATGGGATTGCAAGTGTTTTTTTTTTCTACTACAAAATGGGTTTTTCCAAGTGTGACAGTATTTTCAGCATAACATTTCCATTTATAGATAGCTTTGATAAGATGGGTTCTCTCATGCATTTTGTGGGGATGGCCGGATTGGATTTGAAGTTGAGTGGGGTGGATCTCTGAATTGCCAAACACATGGTGGTAATGGTCCCTAAACCAGACTGAGGATGTACAAAGGCACTAGCATAGTAACCCCTGAACTGAGCTGTGGGTTATGGTAAAGCTAGATTGTGTGCCTAGGAATCCTTGACGGTGAATGGCGGGATATACGGTAAAGTTAAGAGGTGGATTTTGTGTCTGTTGGGCCTAGTGATTCCAGGAAGGAATGCACGATAAAGCCTAGAGAGTATGTCTTGGTGTAGGGCCTAGTGATCCCTGGATCAAACTTCAGATGCATGGTAAAGCCTAAGAGACTAGGAGGCACTAAAATTCCTCAAATGTAGGTGGATAACTCTAGTGGCATCCACAATGATTGGTGTTTTTGATGTGTTCTGTGAGTCCCACGTTCATGCTTGGAATATGGAACAAGGGTGATTGGCTGAAGAGGGACTTGGCTATACTAATCTATGGTCGGGTAGAACATGGTAGTCCCACCATTTGTTGGTTCATTACATTATTAATGAAAAATTCATTCCCTTGATTTTCATGTGCAAATGTTTTGATGTATATATGAATTTTGATGACTAATATGCTTATTGTAAATATGTTCCTATTATGTTGTTTATATGAAAATGCATAAAACTATAGGTTACTATCATTCTTTACTAGAGTTGTATGCATTTCTATTGTTGTTTTATATTAGGTAAGCTGATGATTAGGTTATATGTTGTTGATGAGAATGATATATAGATTATTATTGTTATATTATATTAACTTGATGATTAGGGTTGCTTCATTGAGATTTTAATGTTGTAATTTGGATTCATAATATGTGTGATGGTTATTTTCATTGCATTGAAGATCTTGATGTTATATGTATTGTGCTAACCTGGTTTGGCCTATGCAGATGATTATGGTTGAAATATTTAGGTATGAGCCGACGTATTTGTGATATGGTGTTGTACTAATCTAGATTGATCATAGATATGTGATTGTTATGCATGATCGACAAATACGTATGACCTTAGGAGGTGAAAATGTTAGTTTGTTACTATTAGGGATATCATGATTTATGTTTGAGTTGATATGTTGTGAATTTCTATCATGCTAACCTAGCTTTACTATGTAGACAAGATAGCCTCCCATAATATATATTAAGGTATGAGTTTTCTTATGTCATATATTTGGTGCTTGGTTGTTTGATTATGATGTGTATTTGGTGATTGAGTGTTGGTGCCTAGTTGATTTATTTAACATTGTATGTTTGAAAGTGGTTGAATGATTGTCAAATTGCTTCATATGAGTATGCGTTAAAATGATTTTGTTTTAAGATGAATTTAATAACATGTATGTGTTGAGACAATTGTTATGTACTTGAATGTAGTTGATAGTTGTAGCATTATGTCTAATGACTATGTATTATGATATGATTGTTTATAAAATTTGGTTTCTAATTCATAAATATGATTGTATTGATATTTGGAACATGTGGTTGACATGTGTGAGAATGATGTAGGGAGTTGCATGTCAAGAGAGGTTGCCATGAAATCTTGAGGAAGGCTCGGGTTGAGATTTCCATGGGAACTATGGGGATTGAATCATGGTGTTTGTTGTTAGTCTTGTGGTTTTGGCCTTTTATGAATTGTTGATCTTGATTTGCGGCATTTTTTATTTCTATTTTATGGCCATACAACTTTGTTTGTGGTGTCATGCTGTTATTGGTTTTTATGGTCTTTTTCTTATTTGTTTCTTGTATTTCCTTTTATGTTTTGAGTCTTGAAAATTGGTTGGGAAAGAGGAAAGTTGATGATTTGTTTCTTGTCTTTCCTTTTATGTTTTGAGTCTTGAGAATTGGTTGGGAAAGAGGAAAGTTGATGGAAATCAGGAGATATGTGTGTTACCCAACCGATGATATAAGACCCATATGAAGCTATGTGCATGAGTAAGCACAATAGAAGTTAAGGCTATGACAATTGGTTTGAATGGTTGGGTCCATTGTGGTAAATGGAATTAGCAGTGTAGAACAAGAAATGTAACCAGAAAAGGTAAAGTAAATGGATCAGAGGTTTCATATGATTTGGATATGTTGGGAGTTGTTGCTTTCAATGGCTATGCATAAATAAGGAACTTATCTTAATTTAGACCTTATCTTATCTGGTAATTATGTTATGATCATGATTTTGTGATGTTTATATATGTATATAGAATATATATGTATGAATGTCATTGTCTAACATGACCATGATTGTCTTATGCTAATGATTATATATGAATGTATGTATGTATTGATGTCATTTTTTTACAAGGCATCTAGGGATCATTATGTGGAATAATGATTGCTTATGCGGGCGAATGACATGAAGACGTTCTTGGTCTTATGAGGAATCAATTGGGAAGAGTAGTCACGATAAATATATAAGGCCAGTATCATGTGGTTATGAATTGATATTGTATACTTGTATTATGCTTATGTTTATGTTACGATAGGTAATGTTGAAGGATACATTAGTAAAGTGAAAGGAGTGTGGTTTGTGACATGCTAGTGTAAGCATGGATAAGACATGGGAAGCAAGGTTTCTTGGTAAGGACAATATGGTTTTGGATGTGTGGTACTACTATTGTGCATACACTGTATATGTTGTACATGTTTAATATATGATGTGTGCACATGCAGTGTTGTGTATACATAGCAAGTGTACATGTTATTTATGCAATGTTAGGTATAGCATGGTACAAATAGGGTTGTGTGAATATTTCATATGAGGCGTTGTATACATATTGTACTAACTTCATTACGTATATGTGGCGTGTGTGAATATGGTGCTATGTACATCTTGGATATGCAGTGTTGTGTACATATGATGCTATGTACGTGTTGGATATGTAGTGCTATGTATAAGTGGTGCTTAATGCATGTGGTACATTGGTACTATGTAAATATGGTGTGGTGTTCATGATTATACAAGTGGTGTCGTGTGCGTGTGGTTTTGTGTACACATTGTACATATGGCGCTGTGTGTATGTGGTACTATATGCATGTAGTGCATATGGCATCGTGTACATGTGGTATCGCGTACATGTGGTGCGTGTGGTACTCTGTACATGTGGTATTGTGTATGCATTGTATAATGGTGTAGTGTGCATGTGGCATTGTGTACATGTTGTGCAGGTGGTGCCATGTACATGCGATGCTATGTACATGTTTTGCAGGTGGTGCAATGTACCGGTGGTACTATGTACATATTGTACATATGGTACTGGTGTACGTGTGGTACTGTATCCATGTCCTCGATGATGTGTTATGGGCATGTGGTATTATGCACGTTCATCATGTATACATGGTATTGTGGTGTGCGTACTCTATGTGTTGTACTCTATGTAGTTACATGTATTAGGAGGTATTGCACATCAGGTATAGATGATGAACTGTTTTGTACACTAGCTATAGGTGTATGAGTTGTACGTTAGGTGTAGGTGCATGTATTGCATGGTTTTGTATGTCAAGTGTGGCTATATGTGTGTGATGCACACTATGTGTGTATGAAAATAGTTGAGGAGAAGGCATTGGGTGTTTGTCGAGTGTAGAAATCGAGCCAGAGTGTGTACGGAATAAAGATGAAGGTAGAAGCTAAGGATTGATAAGAGGATAAGTATCAACATTTTATTTCAGTTTCATTATGCATGTGATTTAGGACTATGGTATATGATGATTATATCTAATCTATGATTTTGGTTTATTTATGATTTTTTCTATGATGGTTGTGTTTGAGATAACCTGATGTGATATGTTTATTTGGTCAAATATGCTAGTTTGACTTCTTGTGATTGGAAGCGAACAAGATTTCAAATGTACCTTATTGACAAACTACCAATGCAATACAATGTGAATTTATTTCAATTTACTTTAAATCTAATGTAAGTTATGTGCTTGGTACAGGAATACATGAAATGCTCTGTTAGGTGGTTGAAGTTGACTACAAGAATTAGTAGCAAAAACAAAGGAATTGAAACATGCAACAATATGTTGGTAAAGCACTTTAGGAGCAAGGCCATTTTGGGACACTGGTACCCAATAGTGTCCATAGATGTCCATGAGCATGCTATGACTAGTATGATGTGTTAAGGCAAGTATATGCCTTGGTTTTTGTATATTCCGATGTGAGGAAGCCTTTCCAAGGGATGGACTGCCTCGGATGGGGATGCTAGCAGAAGTTGGAAGGTGAGTGACTGCACAAAAGTGATTGACTGGATTTCTTGAGGGACTATGTAGTAGAGAAGGGAAGTCTGAGGATGGATTTCTTTTGGTCATTAGGATTACCAAATGGAATCAAATGCACATTGGGAGTGCACCATGGAACAATGAGCTGGTAATTGTTCACTGAGAGGACAAGTGGTGCAGGATTATAGCACTAGTCATTGGATGTAGATTTGACTTGGCAGTGGCTTCTGGACTTCCTCGGAAGGAGGTGGATCTTTGTATTAATTTGAGGGCGGAGGCGTGAGCCTCTTGATTCCCTTGTTGTGGACGCAAAAATCATATTCATTTATTTACTGGTTATGTGCCTATGTGTAGATGTATATGTGGTTATCGTAAATACCATAATTAGCTGTGTTATAAATCTCCATGGGCATTATGTTTTTTTTAGCAATCATGTTGGTTATAGGTGTCATTGAACATCGAGGGCAGTGTTCCACCAAGGGGGAGGATTCTATAATAGCCCTGGTGAAAATTGCGTGTAAAAAATATATAAATACCACGGATGATGGGAAATGTATTCCAATGTAGATGGTGGACAAGACTTCCTATGGGGTGTTCATTTGGCTATTTATGGCTAAGGAAATTGGCAAAGGCAATGGTGGAGGTATTGAAGAGGCAAAAAAGTAATTTAGCACATTTATTTATGAAAAAAAGGAAATTAGGAGAAAAGGAAGATAAAAGGTCACATGTTGCATGTGAGGAGGAAGTTGAAGGAAAATAATGGAAAATGAAGAAAATAGAGGCCTCGTTAATAAAATGGCTTCTAAGGATCAGTGGGAAAGACTTGGTCAGTTTAGCTCTCGATCTCTCTCATTATTATCTCTCTCTCTCATACTCTTGTATACTTAGAGTTTTCCTCGAGAAAGAGGAAGTAAATATCAAGCAGTGAAAGGTAGGATCAAGTAACTACAACAGGCTTCATTGCAGATATAAACTTGCATGTGTATTTTCCTTTCTATATTTGGCATGCATGGGATTTCAAGGGTTTATTTTCTACCACAGAATGGGTTTTTTTAGGTGTGATAGTATTTTCAACCTAGCCTTGCCATTTCAAGATATATTTGATGATATGGGTTCTCTCATGCATTTTGTGGGGATGGCCAGATTGGATTTGAAGTTGAGTGGGGTGGATCTCTGAATTGACAAACACATGGTGGTAGTGTTCCCTGAACTAGACTGAGGATGCACGAAGCCACCAGCCTAGTAACCTATGAATCAAACTGTGGGTTGCGGTAAAGCCAGATTGTGTTCCTTGGTGGGCCTTGGAGTCCTTGTCAGTGAATGACGGGATCTACGACAAAGCCAAGAGGTGGACCTTCACTCCGTTGGGCGTAGTGATTTCAAGATGGAATGCACGATAAAGTATGCAGGGTATGTCTTGGTGTAGGGCCTAGTGATCCGTGGATTAGATTGTGGATACATAATAAAGCTTTAGAGACTAGGAGGCACTCAAATTCCTAACGGTGTAGGCAGATAACTCCAGTGGCATCCACATTGATTGGTGTTTTTGATGTGCTTTTTTAGTCCCACATTCAGGCTTGGAATATGCCATGGGGGTGATTGGCTAAAGAGAGACTTGGCTCATCCAATCTATGGTTAGGTGGAATGTGGTAGTCCCATCATCTATTCGTTCATTGCATTTTGAATGAAAAATTCACTCCCTTGATTTTGATGTGCAAATCTATTGATGTATATATGGATTTTGATGACTGATATTCTTATTGTAAATTTGTTCCTATTATGTTGTTTATATGTAAATTTACCTCAGAGGGTGTTGCACATTCACATAGGTAAAGGTTTCATTGAACTGAACACTTTCCTTTTGACAAGGGTTTTTCTCCTTCCTCTTTCTCTTTCCTTTCTCTACATTGTTGCTTCTAGTCTCTTCATGCATGAGCTTCAATCTATCCCATATTTCTTTTAGAGAAGTTAAATCAAATAATTTATCAATATCCATATTATGAATGTTCTTATACATAACACATTTTTCCTTAACATTCCAATGTTGTTCTTACAAAGAGAGAGAGTCTTTGCAGTAACCATCACATACAAGATTCCGTACACCAAGTCCATAAGCTTTTAGTTTAGTTTTAACCTTATCTCTCCATTCATGAAAGTTTTTTTCTCTGACAATAGGTACACTTTGATAGTCCATGACTTAATCAGACCTACCTTCAAGCTGTTATTCTAATAAAGAAGGAACCCACTCTAATACCAATTGATGAAAAATTGAATAAACTGAGGGGGGGGGGATCAATTTAGTATATTCATGGACATTAAAATTATTTTCATTAATATCATTAGCCGAAACATTACATGATCAACTTAACAAATAATGACCAGTAGATTGAGTATGTAAACAACAAGTAATAAGAAAACCAAAACATCACATCAGTACATAATAACAGCACATATTCACACCAAATATATTTGGACACCCATAAAGGGAGAAAACGATGTCTTTATTATTGTTGTGATGTAATTTCAAGCTCCTACTCCTTATTACATTTGATTTTTGTTGGCTTTAACTTACAGGAGGCTGCTACCTCAGTTTTCTGCAAATTGCAACATGAAACGAAGCTCACTCCCATATGTTCTATGTAGGCTACAACCCACAGGAGGTTCCTACTTCAATCAACTCCAATTGGATATTTATCAAGACACAACTTGAAAGGGGACTACAACCCCATGATGAAAATAAGAAATAAAAATGTGTTGGTTTACTTGGTCATAAATTCTACATATATCCATCTTCATTTCTACATGTTCTTCCCTTCAATTCTACTTCACATAAGTCTCAAATGTGCCAGGTGACTAATGCATAATACATCAATCAATTCTTCCACATTCTCCCACTCTCTAACCACATTATGCTTCCAAAAAACGCATCTTTTATAAACATAATTTGCTGGTTGTTTGTATTCCACATAAGAATATGAAGTAAACAGGCTTGACTCTTTTCCTTCCACTCATTCATTTCAAAGTTATTCATATTTTGAATATTATAAAATAAATAATTTCTCCACCACATATTATTTAAACCATATATAATGATTAGGTGCATCTATCAAGATACTAGAAAAAGCAACATTAGACAACCGCAACACATGCAAGCATTCTCCAATGTAAACAATATGCACACAACATATGAAAATAATGCAAGAACATGTATGTGACATTGACTCTCCAAAGCCATATATATGTTCAAATTCATCTTTACTTCATGTCATTTCCTCAACCTTATTGAGTCTTGTCTTGCTTTTCTTTCATGGAAAGTTGCCTTTGCTTTCATGGAGTCTCGCCTTTGTAGCACAAGAATTCACTTAACAAGAAATTAGTGTCACAACAAATTATTCATTAAACAATCTCTACAACATTATCTGAGCATCAAGCCATCAACATGGCATCAACACAAGCATCAAGCCATCAACATGCCAACATCAATGTTGTATCAAACCATCAATGTATCTGCTGCTCCTTTGTGCCTTGCTCCTACTTACCTTGCTTCTCCTTTGCTTGTTGTTCCTTGTGCTACTCCTTTTCCATCGATGACAATATTTCCAACATATACTACTAGCAACATCATAAAATATTCCATGGAGGTTAAATCCATACCTATCGAACTCACAATTATGAAAAAATAAATTAAAATTATAGAATTTTTATTCCAAAATAAACCAACTTATCAAACATAGTTAAAAAATTAAATAAATCAAATAAATTATAATATCTAATAAAATCGAATAAGTATCAAAATTTGTAATGTGTATTCTTTTTATTCATTTAATATAAAACAATAATTAACAAGGGCTACATAGTAGCTAGTGCCTTTCACTTAACTTAAATATTGATACATAAAGAATTTATCACAAAAATAAAACAACTAATAAAATATTTTATTGTGGAATGCCGCCACAAAAAATTAAGAGATATGATTAACTAGTATTATTTGCATAACGTAAGAAAGAGAGAAGGAGAACTATTATAACATCCACAAGGGTAAAGATAGCTTATGGGACATATTGCTTCTTCATCGGGTTGATGTATTCGACCATATTCCTTAGAAACCTCACAACAAACACTCCCAACTTCTCAACAAACCCCTTGCTAAATAGATTATCCCAAGAGCTAGCTGCCAAAATATTTGCATAACTTTCCCTATTGTCTTTGAAGGCCTCACATTCTAAACTCAAATGCTTTTCTGTTTCCACTTTTCTAGAAGAACAAAAAATATATACTCTTTCCTCCCATACTTCTTTTGGCCTTTTCCAACACCTTGTTTCACAATGGAGTTGATGAGAATTAGTTCTTAGCTGAGCAATAAGAATTTTGGCTCTTCAAGAAATATTGGCCTATATGTATGCTTTTTGCTGATGATTATGAGCGGGATTAAACACTTCAATATTGTATTTTTTCTTTCTCCCTAGTTCCTTATCCCAAGTACCCTTGTGGAACTTATCCATAACAAAATCTTTTATCTCTTTACTATTTATGAGGCACATGTTCAAGAAAATATCCCATTTACTAAACCATTTGTTATTTTGGTGCATCCAATTCTTCTTTATTTTGCAAAATATGTCATTAAAGACAGCCTTAGGCCATATGCACTCTTCGATTCGCTCAATATTTTTTAAATACCTTATGACTCGGATAGAAATTCAACGAGATAGAGTAAAGAACTACACTTTTAATTTTGAATTTGTTTCCACTACATTTGAGATGTATTACTGTCCCACACTTCACAGCCATAGAGAATCACTAGAAGCCCAAAAAGAGTTTGAGTGGTTTTCCAGTCCGATAACTCTTCCTCTCTACACATATTTTGAAAGCATAAAATGCTTTCCAACCCCCCAAAGTTCTTTGATTTCTACAACCATCCTAGCTTAAATTTTTGTCGAACTCAATTTTGAGGTATTTGTAATCCACAACTTCTTCCAAAATGTTGCCGGTTGCATTTTTTTTTTTTTTTTAAGAAAACAATTGTTTTCATTTTGCTAATATTGACTTGCATCCGGACCCTTCTACAAAAATTCTTAAGGGATAGTAAGTGCTCTTGCAAACCAAGATTAGATTTAGTGATCATAATAAGGTCATCTACATACAAAAAAAGTCTTGTAAAAAACTTGCCAAAATGGATACCATCATCCCCTTGCAAATTTAACCACTCATCAAGCTTGTCAATATATAAACCAAAAAGGGTAGGAGACAATGGGCAACCTTGCTTGACCTGGATATCGCTTCTAAAACATTCAAAAATACTTGTTGAAGTACTAATTTTCATTTTCACCTTTCCGTATAGCATATGCAAAACTACTCTCAAATATAAACTCACATTTAACGTATTATTATTATTTTTTAATTAAACCCACATATAAACTCCACTTCTGTAAATCCAATATTGAATTTATCCTTTTTTTTTACATAATAATTAAATCAAATTTTAAATAGGAGAAATATTGACATTAAATTAAATTTGTTAAATATTAAATATGGACCATTTATACTTAAAAGCTAATTTTATTTAAATTAATATTCACGAATTTAATTAGTACTTTTATTTACTTTACATTTTCAACTACTCACTTTTCCAAATAAATTTTAGATACTTACATGTATCCAATTACATATCTTAAATATAAGATGGCTACCATTATAATAAAATTAATGACTAAACTAAATCAATATGATATATATTTTCATTTTTAATATTTTTCGATCATTAAAAGAAATTGTAATGTTGCTCAAATTTATATTTTTCAATCATAGGAAAAAAAATGTAATTCTTTATTAAGAAAGGTCAATTTTATGATTACAACGATATGAAATACACACTTTTTCCAACTTTGAAAACCCTGTGTTATGTTTGCCAGTTATTTATTTACAGATTAAAAAATGGAAAACAAAGCCGGAAAGCCGACAGGCAGATATAATAAAAGACGTTGTGATCTTACTATTTCTCACACAATCTGCTTTTGAACAAATGCCCCTTCATCTTCTTTCAACCAATAGCCAGATGCTGCATTCCAGACGCTTCACGTTCAGAGGAGATCATTCCGTGGATGATAAAAGGTTGCCAAAACACTACTCGAGACACAGAAATTATCTGCATTAGAAGTAGAAGTAGACTATTGACTAATTAGTGCCTCCTGTAAGTCGAACAATCGCTACAAGTTAAACAATACGAAGGTTATCCATGAATTATTTCAGCCGCCTGAAAATTCGAGATTTGACAGGCAAGATACAAAATAGTAATTGGGATTACCATTTACCACCCTTCAGCTATCCAGCGCACGGGGATCCTGTAAGCGCATTGGTCATAGCACATGACATAATATTTGCTGTTTTTGTTAAGGCAACGAATCGTATATTATTCCATTCCGCATATATTATTCCATAAAATCTAATGGACGTTGAATACATATGTTTTAACAGAAATAATAATTCCTTGATAATAGTTCTTGGAGATGAAGATGAAAATCCATACCGAAAGTTTCAAAGCATTCCAATTGAATCAATTAAAGGAGGAAAATATATCGAGGCTTTTGCAGAAGACACCGAAATAGTTTCATGGAACTTTTATGGGTGTTAAACACATCTCGGGTATATATTCGTAATCTGCCCAACAACGAATAATACCATTTTAACTACATCAAGACAGCAGACGACCAAGTTACCAAGTTTAGACGATCATGTTACCAGGGCTTTGACTTCTGATCGCGCTGTTTATGATATTGTTTATGATATGGATTGTGATGATGAAGAATGGCTTCGCCAATTCAATAATAATATTGCAGATTGTGATGGCAAAGAAACTAATAAAATTATCCAAGATGTTCTTGAAGGAGTTCTGGATAGATTGGAGAAGGCGGCTTTCCTGAGGAAATGTGACTGTTTCACTGTAAATGATGCGCTTGAAGTTGGTTCTGGATGGGCAGAAGTGGAAGTTTTGACATTAATACCATTGAATGGAAAAGATGAAGATAAAAGCGCAGCATTGGTTCAGGAATATGAGGTGATTGTTTATATTTTTTATGTTTTGCTCTACCATTATATTGCTTGCTTTCGTCTGTTACCTAATCTCATTTTTATTTGAAAGGTTGGAAGAATTGTACCTAAGTAAAATATGATGTAGTAGATTTTTTTTCCTCTTTTCTAAAAAAACATAAACATTTGAATTAAGTGATTTTGTTGTTTAATTTTAATTTTTTTTCCTCTTTTCTAAAAAAACATAAACATTTGAATTAAGTGATTTTGTTGTTTAATTTTAATTTTTTTTCAAATTTCAACCAAAATGACCCCTAAAACAGAAAATAAGTTAAATATAATAATAGTAAACACTGTTTGATACCAGAATCCCTGTTATGCACTATATATGTATAAGATTTTTGAGAAGAAAAATATTATATATGGGGAAGAAAATGATTTAGTTTATTTTTATGTTTATGGTATCTATAGACATAAAGTTAAATTTATCACTACTCAAGTCAAATATTGGAAATTTAGTATTGGAAAATTTTTGTTAATAAATATAAAGTTTGTTAAATTTTTTATTTATTTATCTAGTAAAATTTGTGGTTTTTGTTGTTTTAGACTAAAAATATAGCTATTAATACCCATGAAAACGGCACTATTAGTTGTTGAGCAGATTAGGGTATTATTCTTGTTGGACAGATTACGAATATATAGCAGAGATGTGTTAAAATCTCATCAAAATTCTCCGAAACTATTTAGGTGTCTTCTACAAAAAGCTCGATATATTTTCCTCCTTTAATTGATTCAATTGGAGTGCTTTCAAACTTTCGGCATGGATTTTTATCTTCATCTCCCATCATTATTATCAAAGAATTATTATTGCTGTTAAAACATATGTATTCAAAGTGCTTTTTGCAGAATTCACCGAAATAGTTTCATGGAATTTTGATGGGTATTAAACACATCACTGGTATATATTCGTAATCTGCTCAACAACAAATAATACTATATTAAATATTATATTTTCGAGTCTAAAGCAACAACCCACACATCATATTAGGTAGATAAATAGAATTTTGAACAAACCTTATATTAATTAACAAAAGCTTTCCAATACTAAATTTACATTATTTAACTTAACTTGAAGAGCTATAAATTTATCGTTACGTTTATGGATACCAATAACATAAAGATAAACTAAATCGTTTTTTTCCCCAAGTTTTTAGAAATACATATAGTGCATAACGGGGATATTGGGATCAAACAACTTAGGTTATTTTTATATTTAATTAACTTTTTATTTTATGGGGTCAATTTAGTTAATACCTTTTTCCAAAAAAATCTTATATATATATATTTGATCACGGGGTACTCGGATCAAACAATGTTTGCTAATATTAGTGAACGAGTGCTACACCTTTGATCTTCCGCTTTTCCATCCAATGGGCATGTATTAATGTCAAAACTTCCACTTCTGTCAATCCAAAAAAAAATTCAAGCGCATCATTTATAGTCAAACAGTGATATTTCCTCAGGAAAGCAATATTCTCTAGTCTATCGAGAACTCTCTCAAGAACATCTTGGGTAATTTTATTAGTTTCTTTGCCATCACAATCTGCAGTATTATTATTGAATTGGTGAAGTCATTCTTCATCATCATAATCCATATCATAAATAGCGCGATTAGAAGTCCAAGCCCTAGTAACGTGATCGTTTACTCTCTTGATGTAGTTCATAGAGTGCTTAAAAGGAATATCAATAGTGCATAGAATGCTTAAAAGGAATATCAATAGTACTAGTCAAATTATTATCATCTACTTCAAGTACCATTGGTACTGGAATGCCACCAAAAGAAGCCAGAAAAATTCAATTGTAACATTCTAGGAGCTTTTTCTTGGACAGAGACCATCATTTTTCCCAGTAAATTCCAATCTCCAATCTTGTTTAGTAGTTGGCCACCAAATAATTCTAAGGTTGTCAAATGTTTGTTACCTTGGTATTCAGCACATTTTTACTTGCTTCTTGCCCGCATCCCACTGTGGTGGTTTATAGGTAAATACCGTCAGGTCTATTGGAAATGCAGAGGGGACAAAGCATGAATAATTCGCACATAAAATAGGAGTTGTTGCTATTGTATTGAACACACAAAACATGTTGGAAAGGCAAAGGGGACAAAGCATGAATAATTCACACATAAAATAGGAGTTGCTGCTATTATATTGATCACACAAAACATGATGCTTACAATGAACTGATGAAGGGTATTTAACCTTTTCTAACTAGCTACTTTCCTAAAATATGTTGACATTCAACCACATGCAATCACACACTCAAAGTAGTCTATCACTTAACTTGACATGACTCAACACTCAAACACTCAACCACTCAATCACTTAGCTAACTGACTCTCTATGTTTACCCAACTCCTCATGCATGAGTAATTATCTTATTTTAAAAATGCCACCTATCTTCACAACGATAACCTATTAATTTTTCTCTGTTGTTCTAGGGACACTTAGCCGCACTCTCTGTGACTAGAGTTACCTCCATGAAGCAACGTACATATCAAAAATAATTGAGAATATAATTCTACCACATCAGACATCTTTGACTTGTTTTCTCCAGAACATCGACCAGTTCTTGAGGGTGGATTTCTTGCAAAGAAGAGAATCTTGTGGGTGGATTTCTCAAAGAGAGAAAAAATTGGATGGACAAAAGGAACTGACCTCTATATAAATATATACCCGATATGTGTTTAATACCCATAAAAATGGTATTATTCATTGTTGGGTATTTTTCTGGTAAAATTCCAAAAACAAGCAAACAAACTGCACACAGAGACAATGCTCTATTTTTCTCGAGGATCATTTGCACAGGGAAGCTTGAAAAATTTCTGAGAACAGAGTATTACACACTCATAAAAGCCTTTATATTCATTAATAAAAGACCGATACAAAATTCATCCTCTTTCACTCAGGATTCACCAAAAGAAATTCAACAACAAAAGTTACTTTGTCTCCTCCTGAGATTTTACGTTGTGTGAAAATCTCATTTACATTTACAATTACAACAAATACACAGGCAGAAACACCAGCAAACGTGAGACAAAGCTCACACAACTTAATTCATTTATTTACTCAATTACATCACACTTATATAGGAAACTCACTCACCTAAACTTCCTGAATATGTGCAAACAATTCCTAACTACATCCTCTCGTTCAACCACGGAATTGGTTGCACATATTCAGGAAGTTTAGGTGAGTGAGTTTCCTATATAAGTGTGATGTAATTGAGTAAATAAATGAATTTAAGTTGTGTGAGCTTTGTCTCATGTTTGCTGGTATTTCTGCCTGTGTATTTTTTGTAATTTGGTATCAGAGCTCTTTTGTCTGCGCCTCTCTCCTCTTCGCGGGCAGTGAGTGACTCTGCCATTAGAGTGTGCGCAGTGTTTCTCCAGCACTTTGTTAGTGTGCACAATGTTTCTCCAGCACTTTGTTACTTTAAGCCTGACCTGTGTTAACTTGGCTGCGTTTTCTGAGTTTGCAATTCGTGAGTTGGAGTTGGTTCTGTCTACACGTGCGCGGTGACAGTATTAAACAATCGGCTTATAGCAGTTGTGTGGATCGGTCTTGTTGGATTAGGCACGGAATTGACCAAGAAGCCCACGGTGGCAATCTGAGCTCTTTGATCGCTGAGTGAATAAGGTTCGTTTTTTTTTCTGAGTGTGAAGTGTAAACTTTGAAAAACAATTAAAAGATACGCAAAGTTTTATTTATTAACCAGTTTTCCTGTTGGATTCTGCCGGAATCGAGTTTTCTAACCTTAAGAAGCTTGCGATTTTTTTTTTTTTGAATTTGGTCATTGGTGGAGAAATGGCTAATCCCCTTGGAGATTCATATTTAAATGAGTCTTCAAAACTTGATGGAGAAAATTATGTCAATTGGAAATTTAAGCTCATAACAGTATTGGAGGCATACAATCTCTGGACGATTGTCAAAGGTGACGAGCTCAAGCCTCAACCTCCTACTGCCACTCAAGATTGGGAGAAGCGTGAAATGAAAGCAAGGGTGCTGCTACGCATGTCAGTGAAGGACAATATTATTCCTCACATTCGGGACTGTGAAACTTCAAAGGCGACATGGGACACTCTCAAAGGTTTGTATGAGACTACTAATGCAAACCGTATTTTATTTTTAAAAACCAAGCTGCTATCTATCAAAATGGATGCCAATGAAAGCATTAGCAACTTTGTTTCCCGAATTAAAGACCTCAGTGATAAGCTTGGTGATATTGGCGAAAAGGTTTCTAGTACAGACTTGGTAACTGTTGCTTTAAAGGGGTTAGTCCCAGACTATAACGTCTTTATTTCAGCTCTCTCAGCTAGACCGACACCTCCTACATTTGAAGAATTGGCTGGAATTCTTCTTCAAGAAGAAAAGCGCATGAAAAATGTTGAACTGGAGTCACATGGTTTTGATTTGGCTTTGACTGCAAGAGGCAAAAGACCATTCCAAGGGAGACCATGGGACAGGAACAGAGGCCGTTTTCAAGCAAAGCAGAAAGGTATGGCACCTCCTGATTCTTATGTTAAGAGGAACATTGAATGTGATTATTGTGGAAAACCTAGACATCTAGCTAAAGATTGCTATAGGAGAAAGAATAATGAATCAAATCAAAGACATAGCAGGCATAATGGAAATTACATAAACAGAGACACCTCAGTGAATGATGGATTTAAAAATCTTAAGTTATCTCTTTCTGCTGCTGCATTGTCTGCTGAAATTGATGATGAGAATGCTTGGTTCATAGATTCTGATGCATCGGCACACATGAATTGTAATAAAGAATGGTATGATAAATATTATGAGAAATATGATGGTACACACATTTACCTAGGAGATGATAGGTCAC
>APFE030484518.1:0-18349 GCA_000404065.3 Pinus taeda
AAACTCTTTGAAGTTGTTGGAGCAAGGCTGCCACAAACTAGCATTGGACTTAAGGTAGGGTCTAAAACACCTCTTAGTATTTATTAATGAATCGTAATATGTTTAGAGAAAAGTAGATTTTCTTTTCCTATTTGTTACTAGATATCAATTGATACTAGGGAGATCGATCTTGTCCACAAGAACGATTTATCCACTTAACAAACTAGCGACTCCACTGGGGATGAGATTTGATTGTTTAATTTTCCTTTATATTTGATTTGAGAAACTTGATTTTTTGTTTTTGGTTTTTGCTTGATGTGTGTGGGATTGGGTAGTTTGTTAGTCTTGGATTGATTTTTTAGTTTTTATAATTTTTTACAAGGACCAGACGTTCTGTTTGAGTTACAGTGCGGACCTATTCGCACTGTTACTTTACTGCACAAAGCGGTACCACACCTGTTTTCACTGGGGAACTGCAGACCCTGTCAAAATTTTTGAAAATCTTAAAATATTTTCGTCCAATTTAGTTTAGGTTTTTTTTGTTACTTTTATCCTCTGCCCAGATCTACATATATCCTATCAAAAGTCTCTCATAAGTAATTTCCATTGGTGTTGTGTTTTGAATGAATTTCTAGAAGTTTTGCATGCTTGGTTTGGTCTTCACTCAGTCTTTGTACTGACTTGAAGCTTGGAAGCCTAAGAAACCTTAGATCACCCTAGAATCTTTTGTCTTCTTGATAAGTCTGGATGGTTTGTGAGATCTTCCTTTGATGAGAAATAGATTTTGTTTCTCTTTGCAAAACTTTGAATGAACTTGGTCATAAGTTGTGAATTTCATTTTTTATAAAAAACATAGTTGGGTGTTTTTGGTTGATTTGTCTTGCTGAACGAATTAATCCTTAGTTTGTTGAATAACTAAGTAAAAACATCCTCAAAAACATTTGAAGCTTTTATTTTAATTATTTTTTAGAAGTTATATCTCAAGATTAGATTTTTCATAGTTTTGAGTGTGTTTTCTAGAAATTCTAGTTTCTCTTTTGAAAAATTGTTTTCTTTAGTTTTGAATGTTGAAACAAAAAGGGATTTATTTCGTGAGCTAATTAGTAGCTTCATTTTAGTGTATTGAAAAAGACAAAAAAGTTTTTATTTTCATTTATATGTTGAAGGAAAGTTTTGTTTTCAAGAAATTTCATTCTCAACTCTTCCTTTAGCTAGAGATCCATTGAAAAGGAAAAGAATTGTTTATCATCTTAGGTGCATTTTTTAGCATTTTGGAGTCGATTCTTCACACCACAAAGTTTCATCTCCATACCTTTTGACTTAAGAAACAAGCAATAAAATTAACGCTTAATTAAAATTCATCTAGCAATCTTTTTCTTCCAAGTGAATCGCCAATTGTTGTGGCCACCAACAACCCCACGTCTTATGAAGTATTATTGTTAATACTAAATAAGTGGGGACCCTCAGTAAAAATCTAAAAAATCAATTAGTGTTATATCTCCTTTTAGATGAAACTTACAACATCATGGACTTAGGAAAATACCTTGAAGAATCTAAAAAAACCTAAGTTTCATAATGAAGAAAGTAAAATTCACTCCTTAAGAGATATCGCATCGCTCAAAGAATGATAGGGTATCTTCTAATGAGTTAAAATGATAAAAAACGCGAGATTGCGACACGAAACTTCATTGCATCGCATACGTTAAAAAAGCACTCACATTGAAAAACTCTAAAATCGCCGATATGCGATATCACATATCGCACCTCGCAAAAATCACATGAATCACACATAAGGATTTTAACGATTAGGCGATCTGTGATATTGTGATGTTGCGATATTGCGATACTGCGACACTGCGAAGTTGCGATGTTGCAATATTGCGATATTGCGACCTTGCGATAGAACAACACGATGAAATTGAGATTTGCAATACAACGATCTGCGATATTGCAAAGGAAAATCGCAGGACCTCTCCATCGCAGTTGGTTCTAGCTCATTATTTGAGAAAACTTTTCCAGCCAAGAGTTGGTCATGCATTTTAATGTGAATTAATGAGTTGTTGCCAGTTGTTAATGAAGTATGGTGTTGTGTTTTTCAAAGAACTAGTGCACGTAAGGTGGCATGTTTTGCATATCTTTGGCATTTAAAGTTTTCTTGTCATTAGTCGTTTTATCATTACTTCCACCTCGAATGTAAACTGCAGGAAAGAAGGACGAAGTGTTATACAAGGCAATGTGCAGAAAACTATGAGGACGAAAGGCAACACTCCAATGTCCATTTCAGAAGGCACACCTAATTCACTTAAGGGAGAGAAAGAGCCGCAGAACTCTTCTGAGGCATCCATCACAGATTTCTCATATACAACCATGGTTGAATGGGTACTGAATGATGCTGATAATAGAAATAGATGGTTTAATGCTCAGGATCAGGAGCTCACAGAATCACTATTTTTACAAATTTTGAGCTTTATACCAAATGAAGGAAAAAGGCGCAAGAGGCAAAAAACACATTAGGGAAGCCCGGATCAAGAAACAGAGGCAGTTTCCGATGCACGATTATCGTGCATCACTAAGAAAACTTGCTTGAAAAGGAAGGCTCCTAGTTACTCAGTCACCTGAAAGCCCCGAAAATTGAAAAAAAGCAGCGATAGAAACAAACTGGAAACAGAAGACTAAAGGAAAAGCAGAAGCAGTCCAAGGGTTAACTAAGTTGAAATGGGATTTTTACCAGGTATACATGGTAATGTCACATAGTCATTGGATGACTCTCAAGTATATAATCAATTTTACTGAGAAGATAATGCCAGCTCTTGTCGATTCTGTTTGCTTAACTCAACAAAAGACGGAAGACAGTCAAACGACTCCACTCAGCAAAATACTGAATGCTTAGAAATAGTTATATAGTAGATTTAATTTTAGAAATAGTTTTTCTTAGAAAGAGGACAGTCATTTAAACCGAATCCTCAATTTCTATAAATAAGTTATTTAGTTAGTAGTATTTAAACCTTTCTCATGCATTTTAGGAAGGGTCCAAAATTTACAAAAACTTGTCCTCAGAACATGCACTTTGCACCCTCAAAGAGTTTGGTGAATGAATTGAACAGGGTTATTTGATTTTTTTTTTGATATCTGCTACTTGTGTTTGTACTTTTGTACTCTTAGTGGATGTTAAATCAAGGAGAGATAATCAATTGTCGCTTGAAGCCATGAAGGACTAGTTATAATGGTACTTTTATCTCTTAACCATTTTTGCTTATGCGCTACAGTGATATCAGTTTTTAGTATTATATATTACAACAAGATGCTTGAGTTATATTTGGCACTTTTGTACGTGATATATTTTTTATGTTTAGTGTATGAAAGCTCATAGTGATAAGTTTTTCACAACTGTTCGTCTAACTTCTTATACGAAGTAGTTCATCCTTTTTGAATTTTTCTTAAATAGCTAAATGATCTTTATTACCAGTATTGTTGAAATCTTTTTTGATCGGCATAGAAGAAAGATCACACCCCGGGTTAGCATAAATTTTGATGTTTTTCTGTTTATTAGAATACAATAGCATAGCATTAGAATAGAATTAGGATAGAAGTATTCCATTTAGAACAGAAATACCCATCTTTCTCACGCACACACACTGAATTGGGAAACTGGTCCCATATCCCCAGTCGGACCCGCTATACCAAATGGATAAGGAGCTTCCAACCAAGGTCCGGACCGGGAGGGTATCCCCCTTGTTGTTGACTCGATTTTCAGGGTTTTCAACATATTTGGTGCTAGAAGGAGGGCCTGAACTATGAATGGCAAGTAAATCCAAATCAAAATACCATTCTGAGAGTAAATCACTCGCAGCATCTCCCCCGATTTCTCCATTACACTTAAATCCAGAGTTAGAAGTCGCCAGAGCATCAACCGCTGCTACAAATCCTGACATTTCAGAACAATCTGTTAATTGATCTCCTGAAGTCGAATCTATGATTCACAAACTTCGTCGATTTTCTATTTCCCCTCAAAGATCTGATATATCTCAGGGCAGCGTGACTTCACAGTATAACCCTGCTCATCCCCTGACCAGATTAAAGAGTGAAAATTTTGGTGTTCGGCCAACCGAATTACCTCTCCCCAAAAGGAAAAGAGCAAGGAAGTCACCTAAAGGGTCCGACAGCGAGACTTTTTCATGAACATCATCCATCTCAACCTCTCCACCGCGAAGTCAACCATCCACTCCTCCACCCCAAACCATTATCAATCCACCCAGTGGAATCCCTACAACTCCTCCTTAATCATCTGCGATCATAATCGCCTCATCTTCCCAACCACAGGGATCATCTTCTGCAAATCCCCATGTTAGCAGTTCAACAATGGCCCAGTCTCCATGGAACAACCCTGGGGCAGTCTTAATGCCTGCACCCTTGAGTCAAATACCGGCCCATCTTGAGAAATGGCTGCCTAAGTTCAATCCCGAGGCAGACATGCTAGCAGAAGAGCACATAAACAACTTTATGCTATCCATTAACCTCAATGGGGTTACTAATGAAGATGTTGTTGTTCAACTATTTCCTTATACTCTACAAGGAACATCCGGATCGTGGTATTTCTCATTACCCTCTGGATCTATTACTAGTTGGGACATCTTCCAAGACCAATTCCTAACCAAGTTTTGTGATGATAGGTCTACGAAAATGTTAATCAACGACCTATCCAACCTTGGAGCCGAATCTAGAGAGCCTATCAAAGACTTCAATATACGTTTCAATAAAATTCTAAACAAAATTCCTACTGCTTCCCAGCCTAGCGAGGAAGTGCGATGTGAATGGTATATCACTGCATTACCATCAAACATAGCAATCTTCGTGGACAGGGCTAATAAAACAACCCTAGCCGAAAACATGAAAGAAGCCATAGCAATAGAGAAATGTATAATAGCCTTACAGAAGAAATCCACAATAGAAGAACGTAAATCTAAGAAGGCCACCTTCAAAGAAGAGTCCAAGAAGAAACAAACAAAAGATCCAATCGATTTGGAGGGGTTGCAAAAAGTTCTGAAGACCATGTCCAATGAAATGGTCGACATAAAAAAGAAAGTAGCAGAAACGTCTTCGAAAAGACCCTACAGAGCTTTTAAAAGAGGCTTGTCAATGGATTCAAGGCCACCCAATGCTATAAAAAATGCCGAATCCGAGGAAGAGGAAGAGGAAATTGCCACTGAAGGGCAAACCAATGATGAAGAAGCTGTAGAATTACAAGGAATATGGGATTTCATCCTCCCACAAGAGGAAGATCAAGAAGTATTCCCAGTTAACACATGAAGTAGAAGTCATCTTGATCCTCCCCAAACTACCCCAAAACCAAAGAGCGCAAGCTCTGAAACAAAGGATAAAGTCGCAACGAAGAAAACAACATCTAAAGCGACTCAAACTAGCCCAGTCCAAACAGATTCACCTACTCCATCTAAAACGCTGATCGTTTCAGATGAGATGGAGTACAATATTATAGAAGACATGAAAACGAATAGGGCCAACATCACTTTGTACGAATTGCGCAAGCTAAAGCATCAACAAAGATAATGATGAAAGAATTACATGTTGTCCAGTTGCACCTTTGCCTGCCACTGTAATTTCGCAAGCTTCTCAGAACATGGGAAGACCTCCAACTAATACGACTAACAAGATTGATCCAAACGACATCGCTTTAATTGGAGGAAGATCGAGATCTCATACTCCCCCTTTCCCCTTACTTATGAAATTTTTAACAAAAATGTACATAATTTTTTAGTGGATTCAGGTGCTTCATCAAATATTTTACCAATGTCCATATGCACCAAATTAAACGTTCAACCATAGAAATCGGTTGTTCGCATAGTTCAACTGGATCGATCTCAAGTCGAAGTCATTGGAGAACTAAATCAAGTAACCATAAGGCTATCATCCAACCCGAAGGTATGTCAAGTTATTGACATTTTTAGTCGCCGATGTTAAGTTATTGACATTTTAGTTGCCGAAATCCCTCAATTTTATGGCTTAATTCTTAGCAGGGATTGGTCAAAAAAACTACATGGATACTTCACAACTGACTGGTCGCACATGTGGCTGCCTTACAATGGTAAGCCAAATAAAATACAAGATGAATGAGAATTACATCAGAAGTACATAGTAACAGAATTAGAGGGGGAAAATGAACCAGTAGCATATAGCAGTAGCATAATTGGCAATTACTCAGTGGATTCTTTTCTCGACAATTTTAATGCTCATATGTCACCTTATTTAGAACATTCTATTTTGTCCCAAGTCAAAAATATTTCTCAAACGGATAGTTCAAAATGTATCAATTTTTTAGATAGACCTGTAAATAAATATTCGTTTTGGAAATTATTTTTTGATGGTTCTAAATCTAACGAAGGAGTAGGAGCAGGATGCGTGCTAATTAGTCTAGAAGGAGATAAAATCATGTTAACATGCAGGCTCGAATTTGATTGTACCAACAATACAGCAGAATATGAGGCTTTAGTCCAAGGGCTGTACAAAGCAATCGGGTTAGATATAAAGTACCTCCAAGTCTTCGGAGACTCTGAAATTGTATTCAGACAAGTACGGAATACTATCCATTGCTTATCAGGTCATTTAAAACACTATCAATCTTTAGTTCAATATCTGACTGAGCATTTTATAGCATTCAATATTTCATCAATTCCTAGACTCCAGAATGCAAGCGCTGACCTTTTAGCTAACGTAGCTTCTAAGCTCATTCCTTCAGAAGACTTTAGTTTAGATAGATTCTCAATAGAATTAATCTTTATACCTTCTATTCTCGACAGCATCACAAATTGGAGAATATTCAACGACGATCTTGATATCGTAAATTTACTTACTTCTGAAGGATCCTACTCCAACCAAATAATCAACGAAGATCAACATGATCGACAATTACAACAAGATAGCACTAACAATGCTATACCTAAATCAGTGGTCAAGTTAGAAGACCTGTACGATTTGAAAGATCGGTTTAAAAGGTCTACCAATTCGAAGCTCCAAAGTTCAACTTTGAATTATCAATTAGTAAACCTAGGAACAGATGCCAAACCCCAAAACAGAAATCTAGGCCTTGGCTTAGCCCCCGAAGAAAAACTAGCATATATTCGTCTTTTGAGACAATACAAAAACGTTTTTTCTTGGAACTATGATGAAATCAAAAAATACGACACTTCTATCATCCAACATACTATTCCAATGACCGATAATGAAAAACCTGTCCAACAAAAATTGAGAAAGATTCATCCCAACTTAGAAAATCAGATAAAAACCGAACTCAATAAGCTTTTGAAAGCCAAGATAATTTTTCCCGTCAGACATTCTAAATGGGTCTTCAATATGGTACCTGTTAGAAAGAAAAATAGAGACATTAGAATTTGTATTGACTTTCACAATCTTAACAAAGGCTGTCAAAAAGAAAATTTTCCCTTACCACCTATGGAGCAGATATTACAGGCAGTGGTAGGCTCAGAATTAATGTCTTTCTTGGATGGATTTTCATGATACAATCAAGTTTTGGTACATCCTGATGATCAATTGAAGACCACATTCAGAACTAAATGGGGCACATATGCATATCGAAAGATGTCGTTTGGTTTGATTACTCCTGGTGCCACATTCCAGAGAGCCATGGACATTGCATTTAAAGGTTTAGTCAATAAATCTGTAGTAATTTATTTGGATGATATAACCGTGTACTCCAAGAAACGAGGTGACCATCTCAAAGAATTGAAACAAATATTCCAACGATGTTTAAGATACAGAATTTCACTTAAACCAAAGAAATATTTTTTTGCATTAAGTGAAGGGAAACTTCTAGGATTCATAGTGTCAAAATCTAGAATTCACATCGATTCTGACAGAATCAAAGAAATTTCTGAAATATCCCTACCTCATAACAAAAAATCCATGCAATCTTTCCTTGGTCAAATCAATTTTGTAAAGAGATTTGTTCCAGATTTTTCATGAATCGTATCTCCTTTACAAACCATGATAGAAAAGAACTCTAATTTTAAATGGGGCCAAGATGAACATGAAGCGTTCAACCTAATCAAACAGGCTATTATTAATGCTCCATCTTTAGCAACTCCGATTTTTTCAGAGCCTTTTATTTTATACACATTTTCCTCAGATAGGTCATATGTTGTGATACTCACTCAAATGAATCAAGAAAAGGCGGAAGCACCAATTGCTTTCTTCAGTTCAAATTTGCAGGGTGCTGAATTAAATTACTCAGATGTGGAGAAACAAGCTTATGCTGTTTTCAAAGCAATCAAATACTTCAGACCTTTTCTACTCAAAACCCATACAAAAATTATAGTACCGTTTCCAGCGGTAAGGAATCTTCTAGTACAAAAGGATGTGGGTGAAAAGAGAGCCAATTGGGTAACTGCCTTATAAGAATATGACATAGAAATTAAACTAGCAAACATTGTAAGAGGTGAAGGCTTTTGCAAAATTCTGGTTGGAGCGTCGCAAATTTATGAAATTTCATCTGTAGAGGTACAAATGTACGAGGTAAGCCTAAACGATGAAGAATCATTATACGTTGATATCATTTATTATATTAAGAATGGATATGCTCCTTCACACCTCGATCATACTAAGAAAAGAGCTCTAAGGTTGAAAGCCAAACAATATCAGCTCATAAATGATATTCTGTTTAGAATGAATTACGATTCTGTTCTCCTTAGATGTCTTGAGAATCCTGAAGCTGAAAAAGTTTTGCAGGAACTCCACGATGGGCCAGTAGGGTGACACTATGTTGGAGATGCTACTACGCATAAAATCTTGCGCACAGGGTATTACTGGCCCACGTTATTCAAAGACTCACACAGTTACGTGAGGAAATTTCAAGTCTACCAAACTACTGCTGGGAGACAAAAGAAGCCTTCCTTACCACTGCAACCATTTAACATCGAGCAACCCTTCAGTCAGTGGGGATTGGACATAATAGGTGAGATCGTTCCTCACTCTTCCAAGTAGCATAGATATATCCTTACAGCAACAGATTATTTTACTAAGTGGGTAGAAGCAGTTCCACTCAAGACGACTAATGCTGAAAATATCATTGAGTTCATAGATCAATTTAAAATCACCAGGTTTGGATTGCCTTCCACTTTAATATTCGATAATGCATCATACTTTTATGGAAATGCAATGACTGAATTTGCACTTAAAAGAGGATTCAAACTCAAATATTCGGCCAATTATTATCCACAGGGTAACGGATTAGCCGAGTCTACAATTAAAAACCTAATCAGGATTATGAAAAGAACAGTAGACCAAAATCATAAAAATTGGCATAAATCCTTAATATACGCTTTGTGCGCAGACCGAATAACGAGAAAAGCTTCCATCGGCACTTCTCCCTTTAATTTAGTTTATGGGAAAGAAGTGGTTCTTCCGACTCACTTAGCTATTCCCTCTTTGTCTCTAGTTCAATACATTGATGAAATACCAACTTCCTCATTACACCTAAGACAAACGGAAATAATCAAATTAGAAGAACAACGCGAACAAGCTAAGAAAACGCATGCTCATCATCAAGCGCTAGTAAAATCCTCTTTTGATTCAATGACCAGAAAAGATTTTCAGATGGGAGACTTAGTTTTAAAATGGGACAAGGCATATGAAGAAAAGGGGAATCATACAAAATTTCAAAGAATGTGGCTTGGTCCTTTTCAAACTGTAGAAGTCTTAGGTCCATCAACATTTGTGTTACAAGATTTAGCAGGCAAAAGAGACTCTTTGCCTATCAATGGACAAGTTCTTAAGAAATATTTTCAATAGAATATTATTCTTCTATTTTTGTAGAGTAATATTTTTCTTTTCATAATAAAACCAGTTGTGAATGGTTACATCAGGCATTCACGAAAAATACGCCAACTCTCTTTTAGATTTTGATTTTTTCGCTTGTATAAATAGCAAATCTTTTGGAAAACTGATCTTTATTATTGAAAGATATAGTTAAAGACTCTAACCTAGATATGACACTAGTTTCAACTTCATAAAATTTGATGAAAACAACGTTTAGTGAAGAAATTGTTTTATATCAGTGCAATGGAAGGTATCAATAACAAAATAAAGATTCTCTGTAGAACAACTACTTCAAAAAACTCTATCATTGTCGTCCAGAGCTATCTAAAGAAAACAATGACTTCCTCCCTGCTAAGGAAATCACAACTTTCAGAGCAACAATCCAAGGATACACGTCATCTTGAAGAATGAGAGGTCTCATCGCGAGCCGCCTTATCATAATCGCAGATATTATAACTTGCTGACTTTACCAAATATTACATACCACAATAGAGCAATGACTCAAGATTGTTACAATCAAGAGGCAAGGGGTCTCACCACGGGCCAGCTTGTTCAACAAAGTTATAAATCAAGTGAATGACTGTGTCATAAATTGGCTATCAAACCAAGACATTATTCTTTAAGAATAAAAAGAAAATCAAAGCAATAAATGTGGATGTGAATTCTTCTTTGAGAGTTGTAGGTTTCTTTAAGTAGGATACAGGATCATTGTTGGGTAACAAGTAACCCCGTCGAGGCTATGATTGCCTGGTGGCAGCAGAGGCTCTACCTACGACAAATGAGCATATTCTAAAACTGGTTTACATAGAAGACTTTGTTTTATCTTTACAGACCAAGTAATGACTGATGTAAATAGAAGGACTAACTTGAGGGAGCAAATAATCAAAGTTGAAAATAGCTGAAACAAAATGTCATTAACAGGTTAGAGCATAATGTACTTTATCTTTCCATAATAAAGTTTAATTTTCTGAAAATTTTACTATTTTGGAAGATGAAAAAATTCAATAGAAACACAGAGATAACTGGTTCTTCCAAGTGAATCGCCAATTGTTGTGGCCACCAACAACCCCCTTCCTTATGAAGTGTTATTAATAATACTAAATAAGTGGGGACCCTTAGTAAAAAATTAAAAAAAATCAATTAGTGTTATATTTCTTTTTAGATGAAACTTACAACATCATGGACTTAGGGAAATACCTTTAGAGAATCTAAAAAACCTAAGTTTCATAATGAAGAAAGTAAATTCACTCCTTAAGAGAGATCGCATCACACAAAGAATGATAAGATACCTTCTAAATAAGCCAAAATGATAAAAAAACACGAGATTGCGACGCAAAACTCCATCGCATCGCATGCATTAAGAAGCACTCACATTAAAAAACCTTAAAATCGCCGATATGTGATATTGCATATCGCACATCGCAAAAATCACATGAATTACACATAACGATTATAACGATTAAGTGATCCGCGATCTTGTGATCCTGCGACCTGCGATTTTGTGGTATGTCATCTTGCGATCTTGCAATCCTGCGATCTTGCGATATTGCGACCAAGCAACCTTGCGATCGAACAGCATGATGCAATTGCGGAAATGCGATATAGCGATCTGCGATATCGCAAAACCTCTCCATCGTAGTTGGTTCTGGCTCATTATTCGAGAAAATTTTTTTAGACCAAGAACTGGTCATGCACTTTAATGTGAATTAATGAGTTGTTGCCAGTTGTTAATGAAGTATGGTCTTGTGTTTTTCGAAGAACTAGTTCACGTAAGGTGGCGTGTTTTGCATATCTTCGGCATTTAAAGTTTTCTTGTCGTTATTTTTATCATTACTTCCACCTCTATTGTAAACTTCAGGAACAAAGGACGAAGCATTATACAGGGAAGTATGCATGAAACTATGAGGAGGAAAGACAGTACTCCAATGTCCATTTCGGAAGGCACACCTAATCCACTTAAGGGAGAGAAAGAGCTGCAGAACTCTTTTGAGGCATCCATCATAGATTTCTCATATCTAGCTGCGGTTGAATGGGTACTGAACGATGCTGATACCAGAAATAGACAGTTTAATGCTCAGGGTCAAGAGCTCATGGAATCACTATTTTTACAAATTTTTAGCTTTATACCCGATAAGAGAAAAAGGCGCAAGAGGCGAAAAATGCATCAGGGAAGCCTAGATCAAGAAACAGAGGCAGTTTCTGATGCACGATTAGCGCTTAGTGCTAATGGCACATCGCTAAGAAAACTTTCTCGAAAAGGAAGGCTTCTAATTACTCAGTCACCTGTAAGCCCCGAAAATGGAAGGAAGCAGCGATAGAAACAAACTGGAAACAGAAAGCTAAAGCTAGAGCAATCCAAGGGTTAACCAAATTAAAATGGGATTATTACCAGGCATACATGGTAAAGCCACATAGTCATTGGATGACTCTCAAGTATATCATCAATTTTGCTGAGAAGATAGTGCCAGCTCTTACCGATTCTGTTTGCTCAACTCAACCAAAGACGGAAGATAGTCAGCCGACTCTACTCAGGAAAATACTGAATGCTTGCGACATTAAGGAGCAAATTTAGAAATACTTAGATATTAGATTTAATTTTAGAAATAGTTTTACTTAGAAAAAGGACAGTCATTTAAACCGAATCCTAAATTTTTGTAAATAAGTTATTTAGTTAGTTGTATTTAAACCCTTCTCATGCATTTAGAGAAGGGTCCAGAAATTTATCAAAAACTTGTCCTCAGAACATGCACTTTTGCACCCTCAGAGGAGGTTTTGATGAATGAATGGAACAGGGTTTATTTGATATTTGCATTTGATATCTGTTACTGATGTTGCACTTCTGTACTCTTAGTGGATGTTAAATCAAGGAGAGATAAATCAATTGTTGCTTGAAGCTCATGAGTAGGACTAGTTATAAATGGTACTTTTATCTCTTAACCATTTCTGCTTATGCGTTAAAGTGATATTCAGTTTTCAGTTGTTTATATATTACAGCGTGGATGCCTAAGTTATCATTTGGCACTTTTGTATGGTGATAGCTATTTATTTATGCTTAGTGTATGAATAGCTCATTTATGCGATAAGTTTTTCACAACTGTTTTGTCTAACTTCTTATATGAAGTAGTTCATCTTTATTGAATTATTTTCTTCTAATAGCTGAATGATCTTTATTACCAATTATTGTTTGAAATCTTTTTAGATCGCATAGAAGAAAGATCACACCCCGGGTTAGCATAAATTTTGATGTTTTTCTGTTTATTAGAATACATCAGCATAGCATTAGATTAGAATTAGAACAGAAATACCCATCTTTCTCACACACACACACTGAATTGGGAAACTGGTCCCATATCCCTAGTCGGACCCGCTATACCAAACGGATAAGGAGCTGCCAACCAAGGGCCGGACCGAGCGAGTATCCCCCTTGTTGTAGACCTAATTTTTGGGGCCTTCAACAGCTTCCATCTTAGGTTCCTTCTCAGCATGTTGCTACTCCCTCTCAACTGGGCTTGACATCTTGTGAGTTCAGGTTGATCTAAACTTAAAAAGGAACACAAAAAATGACATATATCACTGTAAATACAAAGATGAAGCATAAATAACACTTCATTTCATTAATATCAAATACATAAATATGCTTACAAACATAATGCAAATAAGATTAGCTCCCGCGATGGTTGCTTATCTCTGAGAAGAGATGTGGTGACTACATGCCTTTCAACTATGTTACAATGAGGCTCAAAGGCCTATTTATTATTGAGAAATAATGGAAAACCCTAAACATAAAAGAAACCTAACTATGGGCCCCATTTGGGTAAATTGGTACATCAACTTCTTGAGGTCATAAATTTGGCATACGATCTCTGTTTCACATGAAAAATACCTTGTTAGAAATATCTATCAAAGGAACACAACTTCCAAGTGGCCAACATTAGTATAAGGCCCATGTTTACCTACGTTTTCCCAAAAAATGTCATTTAGCGTGTGAAAAAAGCTCGGAAAGCTTAGGACCCTGAAGAAATGCCAAAAATAGAAAAGTGTGCTACAATTAAGGAAAATGAAAAACTGAAAGAGATAGTGGTGGGGGTCCAACTGGAATAGGCGGGTGTCCACCAATGTCCACCTCGATCACTGGTGGCCTCTATGACATCCAGACACACTTCAGATCATGTGGCTTCTCGTGGATAAAAACATGGATTTTCCTCTATGTATTCCCATTATTATTGTTCCTCTTCCTAGTTTCTACCTTCTTGTAGGCCCAATAGTAAGGTAGGACTAATTTTGAGGCCTATCGACCTGATCTTCAGCCTTTGCATGATCCTTTTGTATAGTGGGGTTTTTTCCAAGGCATTCACTAGTCTTTTTAGGCAGTGATATTCTCTGATTTGTAAACTATGAGGTAGGGCCTACGATATTCCTTTACATGCTTGTAGACTCTCTGACTCAAAAATCCTAAAGGTGTCCTCAAAATGAAATATGGATTTATCTTGGGCTGTTATGTACCTAGGTTCCAACTTAGTATCAGAGGAGATGAGATTGTGGTTATTGATGACAACATTAGGGCTTACCAATTATGCTGTGATACACAAGGGTTCATTTTCTTCTTTCTTCATCATCCTTTTTACTTCTTCAACACTTGTCTCCTCATGGGTCAACAAAGAGGCTAATTCCATCATATACATGTCTCCCGACCTTGATTTGGGATCCTATAAATTCATGTCTATGAGGATTAAGTTATGCATGTAAAACTCAGCTAGCTTGGCTCTATCCCCAATATTTTCCATTTCACAAAAGTCGATGAATTTATTGTAGTCTTCAAAAGGAAATGAGCCATACTATGCCAATGTCTTAATTTGAAACTGTAGCCACTGCTTCCTACATTATATAGATTCCATGGATAAACTTTCCATGGTGGAAATTTGTGTCTCTTTTTCTTGTAGTCACACTCTCAACGTGGTTTTTTTTGCCTATAGTTCTTCCCTCATGATTGACTCTCTCATTGAATTTCTCATCCATGTTACCCACTGTTATAGACATTTTTGGGCATTGCAACCCCAATCATGAATGTCCATAAATTGAGGGCTCCTAAGTCCCTAAAAGTGTTGCTTCACTACCTAAAGGAACAAGGTCAGCTGATTACATCATCTCCCAAAAGTTCTCCACTAAAAACTGCTCAGAAATGGTCAAAACTAGACCATACTGCATACCCAGTGTAGAGGGTGCGATGCATATCACCTTCCCAGTGTAAAGGGTGTGATGCATACTGAATGGCCCCTCTATAGGGTGCGATGGTCGGGAATGGACAAATGCCAGGGACAATTGCAAGGTGGAAGATCATGGAATCTTCCAGAAGCTTCCCCTCTGACACTTGCCTCTCTGTTTTCAACCAGGGATGAATAAGAGATCATCATTCTCCAATTGGAATCAAGAACTATCAGAGAGAGGACACTAATCAAGATCCCAGAAGATGACTCACCCACCTACAATCATCTATATATGGATCCCTCATCACAAAGATCCAGAGGTTGGAATCTTGTATCTTGTAGAGAAGTGTTGTTGGTTTTCTGGTGTAACTTCATAGTGTTGGGAGATCTAAGCTTTACTTGAGGTGAATAAGGGCTTTCTTGCTCGAGGATGATGCTGGGTCAGAACATATGGTTGTAATCCTCTTGCTACTCTTGATCTTAATAAAGCTATTCAATTTTTCCTCCATATTCTTGTATGTTTCATTATATATGCATTTGTATGGTTAACACATATTTGGTCTTGTGTTATTTATGAATATAGATCTCTATTCTTCGATAGTAGTATGCTACTTTGATTCCACAGGTGCTCTTTGAAGCTAGGCAGACGAAGAAGAATGGGCAAAGGCCTGTTAGGAAGGAGACGAACCAAACAAGGAAACCAAGTGCAAGACTAAGGTTGGTCTCCTTTGTTCCACTCTTATCTATTTTCATAAAGGAAAGCGAAAGTAGAATTTACTTGTTTGTTTCTAAGATAGCTACCAGTCTTAGTGGGAATAGCAGCTCCGAGTGGACACTATTCTCGGTAACAAAATGGCGACTCCACTGGGGAGAGACTAGATTGTTTGTTAGCCTATCTTTGTTTCTTTTATAAACTTACAAATGGAGCCTGAAGCCAAGCCAGCTAGCCTTCGAACTACATTTGTTATACAAATGAAAAGTAGATCAATGCTGCTTCAGTCTATCTCTGGGTTTTGTTTAAGAATTAAACAATCGATTTGCAAACATTCTAATTGCCATAAGTGGTGGCTCTAGTAACCTCCTTAGATCAACCCCTGTGATTTACATATACTGAACATCACTTACTCAGCCTAAATCCCTGAACTGAATTGTAAATTGTGAGTAAAAACTCGTTTAAAGTCTCTCACTGGTACCATCACACCCTGCCTTTAAGGCAGTCTGTATGCATCACACTTCCCGAGTGTAGTATGTGCGCTGCATAGTGAATTCACTGTGTGATAGGTGCAATGGTCAGGGAAGGTTAACTTTACCTTCAGACTTTGGTTTTTTCCTCACTATTTTCAGTCCTCTTCAGGAGTTTTGCTATCTGTGGTCAGTGTATCTCTATGAAAACCCCCTTCTCTTACATCATTCTGCCTCTATTGTGAAAAGAACTGTAAGTGTTTTTATGTATTGTGTGCCATTTTCAGTTCTCTTTTGCAAAGAAGTAGCATAGTCGAACTGTCGTTTCTAAATCTCAAAGTGTCGTAGTTGTCATTTTCAGTTATAGAAGAGAATCCCATTGTTCTTGATATTCGATTATACAGTTAATATTGTATATGATTTTAATTAGTAGTTTTTAAAGTGTCGAAAAGCAATTTCATTCGGAATCGCAAAGTGTCTCTCTTACCTTCACTTCATTTTGAAAAGAAATTTGTTGAGTATTGTCGCTTTGAAGATAATTCAGATTTGCACTTAGCTTTCTTATCGTCATTCATACATTAAGAAGGCTGAAAACAAATACATGCATGTGCATTTGCATTTAGACTGCTTGGTTTGATTTAGGACAGTGCAGTTAGCGTGTGCTCTGTGCTCTTTGTTGAAATATTCTTAACTTTCTTTCCTTAGTAGCTAGGATTTTCATTGCCAAAAGAAGATTAAATGTTTGTTTATCATCTTAGACTACATTTTAGGAATTGTATACACATCACGTGGTGAACCTGAAAGGCAAATTTTTAAGCAAGATCAACTTAAAATAAATTTAATGAATCTAACAATGCTTTGGAACCTAACGTACAACATCTAGAGGTCTAGGCTAGAGACGTATTTCGGCGTTGTAAAACCTGGTAACTGTTGTTTTCATTGTTGGTTGTGTGATTCCTCCTCTCTGAGATGGCAAGTGCCAGTACAGACTTTTGCTCCCACGTACCATCGAGTATATATTGGGAGACCACAATAGGCTACATCCTTTATCCTTAGGAAGCCGTGTCTGCTGCCTTATCGATCGCAATGCACTGAACACAACATTCAGGAAGATTGACTACCATACTGTAAAAAATATTCTACAGTTTTGCGATTGGTTTGGTAATCCCCTCTTCCTAGATCTCCAGAGAAGTCTATTTTGCTCCTTTTCAGACTCCTTAAAAGAAAAGGTCCATCTGAGCACTTGTCACTTCAGGCTCACTAAAAATTGAAGGCGACTAGAGTCATCTTTTGTTTTTTCTTGACTCTTTAAAATTGAAAAAACAAGTTGTGTCAAAGCGTCTAAAATTTATTTTAATCAGAATAACATCACAAATTTCCTCGTTGGTTTTTAGGTTGAGAAAAATCGAGTCTACCAACCAAGGATTTCCCCTTGGAGGAAATCCTAGTCCCTTCTCCTCTTGGGGAGATGTTGGTGCACCCCATATGGCCACATTGTCACTTCCAGGATTGACGATTGGTTTGCCCGTATGGCTCTTCTCTACCTTTGTCGTTCAGAATCCCATAATTCCTAAATAATCAAGTCAGCAACTAGATGATACTAGAGTTTCCCACCAACCTTCTACTTCGTCTGATTCTCCCTCTCCTCCTTCCTCTTCACTTCATAAAGCTGGTAAAGCTAAAAATAAAGTAACTGGGAAGAAGAAGAAGAAGAAAGAGAAAAAGGAAAAGAAGAAAAAGGAACCAAAATCAAAAGGGGGCAACCAAGCATCATCTAGCGAAAATCCTCACACCGGATCGTCTAAACCTAAATCTCCTTATGTCATTTCCAATGGAGACCACTATCACCGAGATTGTCCCTGCATCCCTCGGATCTTAAGGGACTGGTCTCCTTGTTTGCACAATCCGGTGTCGTCAACCTCTGATGGTCATGTTGAATGCACACCATCAACCAATGAAAGTGAAGTATTTGGACAGAAAAGGAATCCCAGATTTCCTTGTAAATTGTGTGAAGGCAATCACGCCGTCCACCGTTGTCCCTTCCTTGACGAAGCTGAAAGAGTTTTAGATGACCGTCCTACTTCAGTGCTACAGCTCCCTCCTAGATATAAAAAACTCTTGCCAAGTCCACCACTGGT